>JAUJEF010000167.1:0-117498 GCA_030444885.1 Citrus sp. QX-2021
AAAAATACCGGCCCGAAGGCCGGGGCGCCAAGTTCGTCCAGCGGAAAAAGGCCACAAAAACGGGTGGGCTATAGCCTTGGGGAGTGGGGCTGGCCAACTTCGTCCGCCGGACTCGGAATGACGCGAGACTTTGCGAGGCACCTCCGTGTGCCAAAAATAGGCCGCGGGCACAGCCGCACCCAAAATACCCGCCCGAAGGCCGGGGCGCCAAGTTCGTCCAGCGGAAAAGGGCCACAAAAACGGGTGGGCTATAGCCTTGAGGGGTGGGGCTGTCCAACTTCGTCCGCCGAACTCGGAATGGCGCGAGTCTTTGCGAGGTGCCTCCGTGTGCCAAAAATAGGCCGCGGGCACAGCCGCGCCCAAAAATAACCATCCGAAGGCTGGGGCGCCAAGTTCGTCCAGCGGAAAAATGGCCAAAAAACGGGTGGGCTATAGCCTTGGGGGGAGGGGCTGGCCAACTTCGTCCGCCGGACTCGGAATGGGGCGAGACTTTGCAAGCGGCCTCCGCATGCCAAAAATAGGACACGGGCACAGGCGCGCCCAAAAATAACCGCCCGAAGGCCGAGGCGCCAAGTTCGTCCAGCGGAAAAATGACCAAAAAACGGGTGGGCTATAGCCTTGGGGGGAGGGGCTGGCCAACTTCGTCCGCCGGACTCGGAATGGGGCGAGACTTTGCAAGCGGCCTCCGCGTGCCAAAAATTGGCTGCGGACACAGCCGCGCCCAAAAATAACCTCCCGAAGGCCGGGGCGCCAAGTTCGTCCCGCGGAAAAATGACCAAAAATCGGGTGGGCTATAGCCTTGGGGGGAGGGGCTGGCCAACTTCGTCCACCGGACTCGGAATGGGACGAGACTTTGCAAGCGGCCTCCGCGTGCCAAAAATAGGCCGCGGGCACAGCCACACCTAAAAATAACTGCCCGAAGACCGGGGCGCCAAGTTCGTCCAGCGGAAAAAATGGCCAAAAAACAGGTGGACTATAGCCCTGGGGGGAGGGGCTGGCCCACTTCGTCTGCCGGACTCGGAATGGGGTGAGACTTTTAGAGCGGCCTCCGCGTGCCAATAATAGGCCGTGGGCACAGCCACACCTAAAACTAACTGCCCGAAGACCGGGGCGCCAAGTTCGTCCAGCGAAAAAAATGGCCAAAAAACGGGTGGGCTATAGCCTTGGGGGGAGGGGCTGGCCAACTTCGTCCACCGGACTCGGAATGGGACGAGACTTTGCAAGCGGCCTCCGCGTGCCAAAAATAGGCCGCGGGCACAGCCACACAAAAAAAGAACTGCCCGAAGACCGGGGCGCCAAGTTTGTCCAGCGGAAAAAATGGCCAAAAAACGGGTGGGCTATAGCCTTGGGGGGAGGGGCTGGCCAACTTCATCCGCCAGACTCGGAATGGGTCGAGACTTTGCGAGCGGCCTCCGCGTGCCAAAAATAGGCCGCAAGCACAGCCGCGCCCAAAAATAACCCTCCGAATGCTGGGGCGCAATGTTCTTCCACGGTAAAAATGGCCAAAAAACGGGTGGGCTATAGCCCTGGGGGGAGGGGCTGGCCCACTTCGTCTGCCGGACTCGGAATGGGGTGAGACTTTTAGAGCGGCCTCCGCGTGCCAATAATAGGCCGTGGGCACAGCCACACCTAAAACTAACTGCCCGAAGACCGGGGCGCCAAGTTCGTCCAGCGAAAAAAATGGCCAAAAAACGGGTGGGCTATAGCCTTGGGGGGAGGGGCAGGCCAACTTCGTCCACCGGACTCGGAATGGGACGAGACTTTGCAAGCGGCCTCCGCGTGCCAAAAATAGGCCGCGGGCACAGCCACACAAAAAAAGAACTGCCCGAAGACCGGGGCGCCAAGTTTGTCCAGCGGAAAAAATGGCCAAAAAACGGGTGGGCTATAGCCTTGGGGGGAGGGGCTGGCCAACTTCATCCGCCAGACTCGGAATGGGTCGAGACTTTGCGAGCGGCCTCCGCGTGCCAAAAATAGGCCGCAAGCACAGCCGCGCCCAAAAATAACCATCCGAAGGCTGGGGCGCCAAGTTCGTCCAGCGGAAAAATGGCCAAAAAACGGGTGGGCTATAGCCTTGGGGGGAGGGGCTGGCCAACTTCGTCCGCCGGACTCGGAATGGGGCGAGACTTTGCAAGCGGCCTCCGCGTGCCAAAAATAGGACACGGACACAGGCGCGCCCAAAAATAACCGCCCGAAGGCCGGGGCGCCAAGTTCGTCCAGCGGAAAAATGACCAAAAAACGGGTGGGCTATAGCCTTGGGGGGAGGGGCTGGCCAACTTCGTCCGACGGACTCGGAATGGGGCGAGACTTTGCGAGTGGCCTCCGCGTGCCAAAAATAGGCTGCGGACACAGCTGCGCCCAAAAATAACCGCCCGAAGGCCGGGGTGCCAAGTTCGTCCCGCGGAAAAATGACCAAAAAACGGGTGGGCTATAGCCTTGGGGGGAGGGGCCGGCCCACTTCGTCCGCCGGACTCGGAATCGGGCGAGACTTTGCAAGTGGCCTCCGCGTGCCAAAAATAGGCCGCGAACACAGCCGCGCCCAAAAATAACCGCCCGAAGGCCGAGGCGCCAGGTTCTTCCAGCGGAAAAATGGCCAAAAAACAGGTGGGCTATAGCCTTGGGGGGAGGGGCTGGTCCACTTCGTCCGCCGGACTCGGAATGGGGTGAGACTTTTAGAGCGGCCTCCGCGTGCCAAAAATAGGCCGCGGGCACAGCCGCACCTAAAAATAACTGCCCGAAGACCGGGGCGCCAAGTTCGTCCAGCGGAAAAAATGGCCAAAAAACGGGTGGGCTATAGCCTTGGGGGGAGGGCCTGGCCAACTTCGTCCACCGGACTCGGAATGGGACGAGACTTTGCAAGCGGCCTCCGCATGCAAAAAATAGGCCGCGGGCACAGCCACACCTAAAAATAACTGCCCGAAGACCGGGGCGCCAAGTTCGTCCAGCGGAAAAAATGGCCAAAAAACGGGTGGGCTATAGCCTTGGGGGGAGGGGCTGGCCAACTTCGTCCACCGGACTCGGAATGGGACGAGACTTTGCAAGCAGCCTCCGCGTGCCAAAAATAGGCCGTGGGCAAAACCGCGCAAAAAAATAACCGTCCGAAGGGTGGGGCGCCAAGTTCGTCCCGCGAAAAAATGACCAAAAAACGGGTGGGATATTGCCATGGGGGGAGGGGCTGGCCAACTTCGTCCGCCGGACTCGGAATGGGGTGAGACTTTTAGAGCGGCCTCCGCGTGCCAAAAATAGGCCGCGGGCACAGCCACACCTAAAAATAACTGCCCGAAGACCGGGGCGCCAAGTTCGTCCAGCGGAAAAAATGGCCAAAAAACGGGTGGGCTATAGCCTTGGGGGGAGGGCCTGGCCAACTTCGTCCACCGGACTCGGAATGGGACGAGACTTTGCAAGCGGCCTCCGCATGCAAAAAATAGGCCGTGGGCACAGCCACACCTAAAAATAACTGCCCGAAGACCGGGGCGCCAAGTTCGTCCAGCGGAAAAAATAGCCAAAAAACGGGTGGGCTATAGCCTTGGGGGGAGGGGCTGGCCAACTTCGTCCA
This sequence comes from Citrus sp. QX-2021, assembly GCA_030444885.1. Classification (NCBI taxonomy): domain Eukaryota; kingdom Viridiplantae; phylum Streptophyta; class Magnoliopsida; order Sapindales; family Rutaceae; genus Citrus; species Citrus sp. QX-2021. Next base: position 3,554 of record JAUJEF010000167.1, read on the forward strand.
CCGGACTCGGAATGGGACGAGACTTTGCAAGCGGCCTCCGCGTTCCAAAAATAGGCCGTGGGCAAAGCCGCGCAAAAAAATAACCGTCCGAAGGGTGGGGCGCCAAGTTCGTCCCGCGAAAAAATGACCAAAAAACGGGTGGGATATTGCCATGGGGGGAGGGGCTGGCCAACTTCGTCCGCCGGACTCGGAATGGGGTGAGACTTTGCGAGCGGCCTCCGCGTGCCAAAAATACGCCGCGGCCACAGTCGCGCCCAAAAATAACAGCCTGAAGATCGGCGCGCTCAAACCCCCACCGGAAAAATTGCCAAAAAACGGATGGGCTATAGCCTTCGGGGGAGGGGCTGGCCAACTTCGTCCGCCCGAAGGCCGAGGCGCCAGGTTCTTCCAGCGGAAAAATGGCCAAAAAACGGGTGGGCTATAGCCTTGGGGGGAGGGGCTGGCCGACTTCGTCCGCCGGACTCGGAATGGGGCGAGACTTTGCGAGCGGCCTCCGAGTGCCAAAAATAGGCCGCGGGCACAGCCGCTCCCAAAAATAACCGCCCGAAGGCCGAGGCACCAAGTTCTTCAAGCGGAAAAATGGCCAAAAAACGGGTGGGGTATAGCCTTGGGGGGAGGGGCTGGACAACTTCGTCCGCCGGACTCGGAATGGGACGAGACTTTGCGAGCGGCCTCCGCGTGCCAAAAATAGGCCGCGGGCACTGCCGCGCCCAAAAATAAGCCCCCGAAGGTCGTTGCGTCCAAACCCCCCAGCGGAAAAATGGCAAAAAACCGGGTGAGCTATAGGCTTGGGGGGAGGGGCTGGCCATCTTCGTCCGCCGGACTCCGAATGGTGCGAGACTTTGCGAGCGGCCTCCGTGTGCCAATAATAGGCCGCGGGCACAGCCGCGCCCAAAAATAACCGCCCGAAGGCCGGGTCGCCAAGTTCGTCCAGCGGAAAAATGGCCAAAAAACGTGTGGGCTATAGCCTTAGGGGGAGGGGCTGGCCCACTTCGTCCGCCGGACTCGGAATGGGGCGAGACTTTGCGAGCGGCCTCCGCGTGCCAAAAATAGGTGGTGGGCACAGCCTCGACCAAAAATAACCCCCCGAAGGCCGGGGCGCCAAGTTCGTCCAGCGGAAAAATGGCCAAAAAACGGGTGGGCTATAGCCTTGGGGGGAGGGGCTGGTCAACTTCGTCCGCCGGACTCGGAATGGGGCGAGACTTTACAAGCGGCCTCCGCATGCCAAAAATAGGCCGCGGGCACAGCCGCGCCCAAAAATAACCGCCCGAAGGCCGGGGCGCCAAGTTCGTCCAGCGGAAAAATGGCCAAAAAACGGGTGGGCTATAGCCTTGGGGGGAGGGGCTGGCCAACTTCGTCCGCCGGGCTCGAAATGGGGCGAGACTTTGCGAGCGGCGACCACGTGCCAAAAATAGGCTGCGGGCACAGCCACACCCAAAAATAACCGCCCGAAGGCCGGGGCGCCAAGTTCGTCCAGCGGAAAAATGGCCAAAAAACGGGTGGGCTATAGCCTTGGGGGGAGCGGCTGGCCAACTTCGTCCGCCGGACTCGGAATGGGGCGAGACTTTGCAAGCGGCCTCCGCGTGCTAAAAATAGGCCGCGGGCACAGCCACGCCCAAAAATAAACACCCGAAGGCCGGGGCGCCAAGTTCGTCCAGCGGAAAAATGGCCAAAAAACGGGTGGGCTATAGCCTTGGGGGACGGGGCTGGCCAACTTCGTCCACCGGACTCGGAAGGGGGCGAGACTTTGCGATCGGCCTCCGCGTGCCAAAAATAGGCCGCGGACACAGCCGTGCCCGAAAATAACCCCCAAAAGGCCGGGGCGCCAAGTTCGTCCAGCAGAAAAATGGCCAAAAAATGGGTGGGCTATATCCTTGGGGGGAGGGGCTGGCCAACTTCGTCCGCCGGACTCGGAATGGGGCGAGACTTTGCGTGCGGCCTCCGCGTGCCAAAAATAGGCCGCGGGCACAGCCGCGCCCAAGAATAACCAACCGAAGGTCGGCGCTCCCAAACCCCCCAGCGGAAAAATGGCGAAAAAACGGGTGGGCTATAGCCTTGGGGGGAGGGGCTGGCCAACTTCGTCCGCCGGATTCGGAATGGGGGAGACATTGCGAGTGGCCTCCGCGAGCCAAAAATAGGCCGCGGGCATAGCCGCGCCCAAAAATAACCGCCCGAAGGCCGGGGCGCCAAGTTCGTCCCGCGGAAAAATGGCCAAAAAACGGGTGGGCTATAGCCTTGGGGGGAGGGGCTGGCCAACTTCGTCCGCCGGACTCGGAATGGGGCGAGACTTTGCGAGCGGCCTCTGTGTGCCAAAAATAGGCCGCGGGCACAGCCGCGCCCAAAAATAACCCCCCAAAGGTCGGCGCGCCCAAACCCCCCAGCGGAAAAATGGCCAAAAAACGGGTGGGCTATAGCCTTGGGGGGAGGGGCTGGCCAACTTCGTTCGCCGGACTCGGAATGGGGCGAGACTTTGCGAGCGGCCTCCGCGTGCCAACAATAGGCCGCTGCCACAGCCGCGCCCAAAAATAACCCCCCGTAGGCCGGGGCGCCAAGTCCGTCCAGCGGAAAAAGGCCACAAAAACGGGTGGGCTATAGCCTTGGGGGGCTGGGCTGGCCGACTTCGTTCGCCGGACTCGGAATGGGGCGAGACTTTGCGAGCGGCCTCCGCGTGCCAAAAATAGGCCGCTGCCACAGCCGCGCCCAAAAATAACCCCCCGAAGGCCGGGGCGCCAAGTCCGTCCAGCGGAAAAAGGCCACAAAAACGGGTGGGCTATAGCCTTGGGGGGCTGGGCTGGCCGAGTTCGTCCGCCGGACTCGGAATAGCGTGAGACTTTGCGAGGCACCTCCGTCTGCCAAAAATAGGCCGTGGGCACAGCCGCGCCCAAAAATAACCGCCCGAAGGCCGGGGCGCCAAGTTCGTCCAGCGGAAAAAGGCCAAAAAAACGGGTGGGCTATAGCCTTGGGGGGTGGGGCTGGCCAACTTCGTCCGCCGGACTCAGCAAAAAATAGGCCGCGGCCACAGCCGCGCCCAAAAACACAGCCCCAAGGCCGGGGCGCCAAGTTCGTCCAGCGGAAAAAGGCCACAAAAATGGGTGGGCTATAGCCTTGGGGGGTGGGGCTGGCCAACTTCGTCCGCCGGACTCGGAATTGCACGAGACTTTGCGAGGCACCTCCGTGTGCCAAACATAAGCCGCGGGCACAGCCGTGCCCAAAAATAACCGCCCGAAGGCCGGGACGCCAAGTCCGTCCGGCGGAAAAAGGCCACAAAAACGGGTGGGCTATAGCCTTGGGGGGTGGGGCTGGCCAACTTCGTCCGCAGGACTCGGATAGGCGCGAGACTTTGCGAGGCACCTCCGTGTGCCAAAAATAGCCAGGAGCCACAGCCGCGCCCAAAATTACAGAACGAATGCCGGGGCGCCAAGTATGTCCAGCGGAAAAAGGCCACAAAAACGGGTGGGCTATAGCCTTGGGGGTGGGGCTGGCCAACTTCGTCCGCCGGACTCGGAAAGGCGCGAGACTTTGCGAGGCGCCTCCGTGTGCCAAAAATAGCCAGCGGCCACAGCCGTGCCCAAAAATACCGCCCGAAGGCCGGGGCGCCAAGTCTGTCCAGCGGAAAAAGGCCACAAAAACGGGTGGGCTATAGCCTTGGGGGGTGGGGCTGGCCAACTTCGTCCGCCGGACTCGGATAGGCGCGAGACTTTGCGAGGCACCTCCGTGTGCCAAAAATAGCCAACAGCCACAGCCGCGCCCAAAATTACAGACCGAATGCCGGGGCGCCAAGTACGTCCAGCGGAAAAAGGCCACAAAAACGGGTGGGCTATAGCCTTGGGGGGTGGGGCTGGCCAACTTCGTCCGCCGGACTCGGAAAGGCGCGAGACTTTGCGAGGCGCCTCCGTGTGCCAAAAATAGCCAGCGGCCACAGCCGCGCCCAAAAATACAGCCCGAAGGCCGGGGCGCCAAGTCCGTCCAGCGGAAAAAGGCCACAAAAACGGGTGGGCTATAGCCTTGGGGGGTGGGGCTGGCCAACTTCGTCCGCCGGACTCAGAAAGGCGCGAGACTTTGCGAGGCGACTCCGTGTGCCAAAAATAGGCCGCCGCCACAGCCGCGCCCAAAAATACAGCCCCAAGGCCGGGGCGCCAAGTTCGTCCAGCGGAAAAAGGCCACAAAAACGGGTGGGCTATAGCCTTGGGGGGTGGGGCTGGCCAACTTCGTCCGCCGGACTCGGAATTGCACGAGACTTTGCGAGGTACCTCCGTGTGCCAAACATAGGCCGCGGGCACAGCCGCGCCCAAAAATAACCGCCCGAAGGCCGGGGCGCCAAGTCCGTCCAGCGGAAAAAGGCCACAAAAACGGGTGGGCTATAGCCTTGGGGGGTGGGGCTGGCCAACTTCGTCCGCCGGACTCAGAAAGGCGCGATACTTTGCGAGGCGCCTCCGTGTGCCAAAAATAGGCCGCCGCCACAGCCGCGCCCAAAAATACAGCCCCAAGGCCGGGGCGCCAAGTTCGTCCAGCGGAAAAAGGCCACAAAAACGGGTGGGCTATAGCCTTGGGGGGTGGGGCTGGCCAACTTCGTCCGCCGGACTCGGAATGGCGCGAGACTTTGCGAGGGGACTCCATATGCCAAAAATAGTCCATGGGCACAGCCGCGCCCCAAAATACCCGCCCGAAGGCCGGGGCGCCAAGTTCGTCCAGCGGAAAAAGGCCACAAAATCGGGTGGGCTATAGCCGTGGGGGGTGGGGCTGGCCGACTTCGTCCGCCGGATTCGGAATGGCGCGATACTTTGCGAGGCGCCTCCGTGTGCCAAAAATAGGCCGTGGCCACCGCCGCGCCCAAAAATACAGCCCGAAGGCCGGGGCGCCAAGTTCGTCCAGCGGAAAAAGGCCACAAAAACGGGTGGGCTATAGCCTTGGGGGGTGGGGCTGGCTGACTTCGTCCGCCGGACTCAGAATGGCGCGAGACTTTGCGAGGCGCCTCCGTGTGCTAAAAATAGGCCACAGGCACAGCCGCGCCCAAAAATTACAGCCCGAAGGCCGGGGCGCCGAGTTCGTCCAGCAGAAAAAGGCCACAAAAACGGGTGGGCTATAGGCTTGGGGGGTGGGGCTGGCCAACTTTGTCCGCCGGACATGGAATGGCGTGAGACTTTGTGAGGGGCCTCCGTGTGCCAAAAATAGGCCGCAGGCACAGCCGCACCTAAAAATAACCGCCCGATGGCCGGGGCGCCAAGTTCGTCCAGCGGAAAAAGGCCACAAAAACGGGTGGGCTATAGCCTTGGGGGGTGGGGCTGGCCAACTTCGTCTGCCGGACTCGGAATGGCGCGAGACTTTGCGAGGGGCCTCCATATGCCAAAAATAGGCCATGGGCACAACCGCGCCCCAAAATACCCGCCCGAAGGCCGGGGCGCCAAGTTCGTCCAGCGGAAAAAGGCCACAAAAACGGGTAGGATATAGCCTTGGGCGGTGGGGCTGGCCAACTTCGTCCGCTGGACTCGGAATGGCGCGAGACTTTGCGAGGGGCCTCCATGTACAAAAAATATGCCACAGGCACAGCCGCTCCCAAAAATAACCGCCCGAAGGCCGGGGCGCCAAGTTCGTGCAGCTGAAAAGGCCATAAAAACGAGTGGGCTATAGCCTTGGGGGGTGGGGCTGGCCAACTTCGTCCGCCGGACTCGGAATGGCGCGAGACTTTGCGAGGGGCCTCCGTGTGCCAAAAATAGGATGTGTACACAGCCGTACCCAAAAATAACCATCCGAATGCCGGGGCGCCAAGTTCGTCCAGCGGAAAAAGGCCACAAAAACGGGTTGGATATAGCCTTGGGGGGTGGGGCTGGCCAACTTCGTCCGCTGGGTTCGGAATGGTACGAGACTTTGCGAGGGGCCTCCGTGTGCAAAAAATATGCCGCAGGCACAGCCGCTCCCAAAAATAACCGCCCGAAGGCCGGGGCGCCAAGTTCGTCCAGCTGAAAAAGGCCATAAAAACGGGTGGGCTATAGCCTTGGGGGGTGGGGCTGGCCAACTTCGTCCGCCGGACTCGGAATGGGGCGAGACTTTGTGAGGGGCCTCCGTGTGCCAAAAATAGGATGTGTGCACAGCCGCGCCCAAAAATAACCGCCCGAAGGCCGGGGCGCCAAGTTCGTCCAGTGGAAAAATGGCCAAAAAACGGGTGGGCAATAGCCTTGGGGGGAGGGGCTGGCCGACTTCGTCCGCCGGACTCGGAATGGGGCGAGACTTTGCGAACGGCCTCCGCGTGCCAAAACTAGGCCGCGGGCACAGCCACGCCCAAAAATAACCCCCCGAATGTCTTTGCGACCACAGCCCCAACCGGAAAAATGGCCAAAAAACGGGTGGGCAATAGCCTTGGGGGGAGGGGCTGGCCCACTTCATCCGCCGGACTCGGAATGGGGCGAGACTTTACGAACGGCCTCGGCGTGCAAAAAATAGGCCGCGGGCACAGCCGCGCCCAAAAATAACCGCCCGAAGGCCGGGACGCCAAGTTCGTCCAGCGGAAAAATGGCCAAAAAACGGGTGGGCTATAGCCTTGGGGGGAGGGGCTGGCCAACTTCGTCCGCCGGACTCGGAATGGTACGAGACTTTACAAGGGGCCTCCGTCTGCCAAAAATAGGCCGCCGCACAGCCACGCCCAAAAATGACCGACCGAAGGCCGGGGCGCCAAGTTCGTCCAGCGGAAAAAGGCCACAAAAACGGGTGGGCTATAGCTTTGGGGGGTGGGGCTGACCAACTTCGTCCGCCGGACTCGGAATGGTGCGAGACTTTGTGAGGGGCCTCCGTGTGCTAAAAATAGGCCGCGGGCACAGCCGCGCCCAAAAATGACAGGCCGAACGCCGGGGCGCCGAGTTCGTCCAGCGGAAAAAGGCCACAAAAACGGGTGGGCTATAGGCTTGGGGGGTGGGGCTGGCCAACTTTGTCCGCCGGACTTGGAATGGCGTGAGACTTTGCGATGGGCCTCCGTGTGCCAAACATTGGCCGCGGGCACAGCCGCACCTAAAAATAACCGCCCGATGGCCGGGGCGCCAAGTACGTCCAGCGGAAAAAGGCCACAAAAACGGGTGGGCTATAGCCTTGGGGGGTGGGGCTGGCCAACTTCGTCCGCCGGACTCGGAATGGTACGAGACTTTACAAGGGGCCTCCGTCTGCCAAAAATAGGCCGCCGCACAGCCACGCCCAAAAATGACCGACCGAAGGCCGGGGCGCCAAGTTCGTCCAGCGGAAAAAGGCCACAAAAACGGGTGGGCTATAGCTTTGGGGGGTGGGGCTGACCAACTTCGTCCGCCGGACTCGGAATGGTGCGAGACTTTGTGAGGGGCCTCCGTGTGCTAAAAATAGGCCGCGGGCACAGCCGCGCCCAAAAATGACAGGCCGAACGCCGGGGCGCCGAGTTCGTCCAGCGGAAAAAGGCCACAAAAACGGGTGGGCTATAGGCTTGGGGGGTGGGGCTGGCCAACTTTGTCCGCCGGACATGGAATGGCGTGAGACTTTGCGAGGGGCCTCCGTGTGCCAAAAATAGGCCGCGGGCACAGCCGCACCTAAAAATAACTGCCCGATGGCCGGGGCGCCAAGTTCGTCCAGCGGAAAAAGGCCACAAAAACGGGTGGGCTATAGCCTTGGGGGGTGGGGCTGGCCAACTTCGTCCGCCGGACTCGGAATGGCGCGAGACTTTGCGAGGGGCCTCCATATGCCAAAAATAGGCCATGGGCACAGCCGCACCCAAAAATACCCACCCGAATGCCGGGGCGCCAAGTTCGTCCAGCGGAAAAAGGCTACAAAAACGGGTTGGATATAGCCTTGGGGGGTGGGGCTGGCCAACTTCGTCCGCTGGGTTCGGAATGGTGCAAGACTTTGCGAGGGGCCTCCGTGTGCAAAAAATATGCCGCAGGCACAGCCGCCCCCAAAAATAACCGCCCGAAGGCCGGGGCGCCAAGTTCGTCCAGCTGAAAAAGGCCATAAAAACGGGTGGGCTATAGCCTTGGGGGGTGGGGCTGGCCAACTTCGTCCGCCGGACTCGGAATGGGGCGAGACTTTGCGAGGGGCCTCCGTGTGCCAAAAATAGGATGTGTGCACAGCCGCGCCCAAAAATAACCGCCCGAAGGCCGGGGCGCCAAGTTCGTCCAGTGGAAAAATGGCCAAAAAACGGGTGGGCAATAGCCTTGGGGGGAGGGGCTGGCCGACTTCGTCCGCCGGACTCGGAATGGGGCGAGACTTTGCGAGCGGCCTCCGCGTGCCAAAACTAGGCCGCGGGCACAGCCACGCCCAAAAATAACCCCCCAAATGTTGTTGCGCCCAAACCCCCCAGCGGAAAAATGGCCAAAAAACGGGTGGGCAATAGCCTTGGGGGGAGGGGCTGGCCCACTTCATCCGCCGGACTCGGAATGGGGCGAGACTTTACGAACGGCCTCGGCGTGCAAAAAATAGGCCGCGGGCACAGCCGCGCCCAAAAATAACCGCCCGAAGGCCGGGACGCCAAGTTCGTCCAGCGGAAAAATGGCCAAAAAACGGGTGGGCTATAGCCTTGGGGGGAGGGGCTGGCCAACATCGTCCGCCGGACTCGGAATGGGGCGAGACTTTGCGAGCGGCCTCCGCGTGCCAAAAATAGGCCACGGGCACAGCCGTACCAAAAAATAACCCCCCGAAGGTAGTTGCGCCAAGTTCGTCCAGCGGAAAAATGGCCAAAAAACGGGTGGGCTATAGCCTTGGGGGGAGGGGCTGGCCAAATTCGTCCGCCGGACTCGGAATGGGGCGAGACGTTGTGAGCGGCCTCGGCGTTCCAAAACTAGGCTGCGGGCACAGCCGCGACCAAAAATAACCCCCCGAATGTCGTTGCGCCCAAACCCCCCAGTGGAAAAATGGCGAAAAACGGGTTGGCAATAGCCTTGGGGGGAGGGGCTGGCCCACTTCGTCCGCCGGACTCGGAATGGGGCGAGACTTTGAGAGCGGTCTCCGCGTGCCAAAATTATGCCATGGGCACAGCCGCGTCCAAAAATAACCCCCCGAATGTCGGCGCGCCCAAACCCCCCTGCGGAAAAATGGCCAAAAATCGGGTGGGCTATAGCCTTGGGGGGAGGGGCTGGCCCACTTCGTCCGCCGGACTCGGAATAGGGCGAGACTATGTGAGCGGCCTCCGCGTACCAATAATAGGCCGTGGGCACAGCCGCGCCCAAAAATAACAGCCCGAAGGCCGGGGCGCCAAGTTCGTCCAGCGGAAAAATGGCCAAGAAACGGGTGGGCTATAGCCTTGGGGGGAGGGGCTGGCCAACTTCGTCCGCCGGACACGGGGTGGGGCGAGACTTTGCGAGCGGCCTCTGCGTGCCAAACATAGGCCGCGGGCACAGCCGCGCCCAAAAATAACCCCCCGACTGTCGGCGCGCAAAAACCCCCCAGCGGAAAAATGGCCAAAAAACGGGTGGGCTATAGCCTTGGGGGGAGGGGCGGGCCAACTTCGTCCTCCGGACTCGGAATGGGGCGAGACTTTACGAACGGCCTCCGAATGCCAAAAATAGGCCGCGGGCACAGCCGCGCCCAAAAATAACCTGCCGAATGTGGGGCGCCAAGTTCGTCTAGCGGAAAAATGGCCAAAAAACGGGTGGGCTATAGCCTTGGGGGGGACGGGCTGGCCAAGTTCGTCCGCCGGACTCGGAATGGGGCGAGACTTTGCGAGCGGCCTCCGCGTGCCAAAAATAGGCCGCGGGCTAGGCCGCACCCAAAAATAACCGCCCGAAGGCCGGGGCGCCAAGTTCGTCCAGCAGAAAAATGGCAAAAAAAGGGGTGGGATATAGCCTTGGTTGGGAGGGGCTGGCCGACTTCGTCCGCCGGACTCGGAATGGGGCAAGACTTTGCGAGCGGCCTCCGCATGCTAAAAATAGGCCACGGGCACAGCCGCGCCCAAAAATAACTGCCCGAAGGTCGGCGCGCCCAAACCCCCCAGCGGAAAAATGGCCAAAAAACGAGTGGGCTATAGCCTTGGGGGGAGGGGCTGGACCACTTCGTCCGCCGGACTCGGAATGGGTCAAGACTTTGCGAGCGGCCTCCGCGTGCCAAAAAAAGGCCGCGTGCACAGCCGCGCCCAAAAATAACCGCCCGAAGGCCGGGACGCCAAGTTCGTCCAGCGGAAAAATGGCCAAAAAACGGGTGGGCTATAGCCTTGGGGGGAGGGGCTGGCCGACTTCGTCCATCAGACTCGGAATGGGGCGAGACTTTACGAGCAGCCTCCGCGTGCCAAAAATAGGCCGCGGATACAGCCGCGCAAAAAAATAACCCCCCGAAGGTCGGCGCGCCCAAACCCCCCAGCGGAAAAATGGCTAAAAAACGGGTGGGCTATAGCCTTGGGGGGTGGGGCTGGTCAACTTCGTCCGCCGGACTCGGAATGGCGTGAGACTTTTCAAGGGGACTCCGTGTGCCAAAAATAGGCTATGGACACAGCCGCGCCCAAAAATAACCGCCCGAAGCACGGGTCGCCAAGTTCGTCCAGCGGAAAAAGGCCACAAAAACGGGTGGGCTATAGCCCTGGGGGGTGGGGCTGGCCAACTTCGTCCGCCGGACTCGGAATGGCACGAGACCTTGCGAGGGGCCTCTTTTTGCCAAAAATAGGCCGCGGGCACAGCCGCGCCCAAAAATACCCTCCCGAAGGCCGGGGCGCCAAGTTCGTCCAGCGGAAAAAGGCCACAAAATCGGGTGGGCTATAGCCTTGGGGGGTGGGGCTGGCCGACTTCGTCCGCCGGATTCGGAATGGCGTGAGACTTTGTGAGGGCCCTCCGTGTGCAAAAAATAGGCCGTGGGCACAGCCTCGCCCAAAAATAACCGCCCGAAGGCCGGGGCGCCAAGTCCGTCCAGCGGAAAAAGGCCACAAAAACGGGTGGGCGTTAGCCTTGGGGGGTGGGGCTGGCCAACTTCGTCCGCCGGACTCGGAATGGGGCGAGACTTGGCGAGGGGCCTCTGTGTGCCAAAAATAGGCCGCGGGCACAGCCGCGCCCAAAAATTACCGCCCGAAGGCCGGGGCGCCAAGTTCGTCCAGCGGAAAAAGGCCACAAAAACGGGTGGGCTATAGCCTTGGGGGGTGGGGCTGGCCAACTTCGTCCGCCGGACTTAGAAAGGCTCGAGACTTTGCGAGGCGCCTCCGTGTGCCAAAAATAGGCCGTGGTCACAGCCGCGCCCAAAAATACAGCCCGAAGGCCGGGGCGCCAAGTTCGTCCAGCGGAAAAGGCCACAAAAACGGGTGGGCTATAGCCTTGGGGGGTGGGGCTGGCCCACTTCGTCCGCCGGACTCAGAATGGCACGAGAATTTGCGAGGCACCTCCGTGTGCCAAACATAGGCCGCGGGCACAGCCGCGCCCCAAAATACCTGCCCGAAGGCCGGGGCGCCAAGGTCATCCAGCAGAAAAAGGCCACAAAAACGGGTGGGCTATAGCCTTGGGGGGTGGGGCTGGCCCACTTCGTCCGCCGGACTCGGAATGGCTCGAGACATTGCGAGGTGCCTCCGTGTGTCAAAAATAGGCCACGGGCACAGCCGTTTCCAGAAATACCCGCCCGAAGGCCGGGGCGCCGAGTTTGTCTAGCGGAAAAAGGCCACAAAAACGGGTGGGCTATAGCCTTGGGGGGAGGGGCTGGCCAACTTCGTCCGCCGGACTTGGAATGGCGCAAGACTTTGCGAGGGGCCTCCGTGTGCAAAAAATAGACCGCGGGCACAGCCGCGCCCAAAAATAACCGCCCGAAGGCCGGGGCGCCAAGTCCGTCCAGCGGAAAAAGGCCACAAAAACGGGTGGGCTATAGCCTTGGGGGGTGGGGCTGGCCAACTTCGTCCGTCGGACTCGGAATGGTGCGAGACTTTGCGAGGGGCCTCCGTGTGCTAAAAATAGGCCGCGGGCACAGCCGCGTCCAAAAATGACAGCCCGAAGGCCGGGGCGCCAAGTCCGTCCAGCGGAAAAAGGCCACAAAAACGGGTGGGCTATAGCCTTGGGGGGTGGGGCTGGCCAACTTTGTCCGCCGGACTTGGAATGGCGTGAGACTTTGCGATGGACCTCCGTGTGCCAAACATTGGCCGCGGGCACAGCCGCACCTAAAAATAACCGCCCGATGGCCGGGGCGCCAAGTTCGTCCAGCGGAAAAAGGCCACAAAAACGGGTGGGCTATAGCCTTGGGGGGTGGGGCTGGCCAACTTCGTCCGCCGGACTCGGAATGGTACGAGACTTTACGAGGGGCCTCCGTGTGCCAAAAATAGGCCGCGGCACAGCCACGCCCAAAAATGACCGACCGAAGGCCGGGGCGCCAAGTTCGTCCAGCGGAAAAAGGCCACAAAAACAGGTGGGCTATAGCTTTGGGGGGTGGGGCTGACCAACTTCGTCCGCCGGACTCGGAATGGTGCGAGACTTTGTGAGGGGCCTCCGTGTGCTAAAAATAGGCCGCGGGCACAGCCGCGCGCAAAAATGACAGGCCGAACGCCGGGGCGCCGAGTTCGTCCAGCGGAAAAAGGCCACAAAAACGGGTGGGCTATAGGCTTGCGGGGTGGGGCTGGCCAACTTTGTCCGCCGGACATGGAATGGCGTGAGACTTTGCGAGGGGCCTCCGTGTGCCAAAAATAGGCCGCGGGCACAGCCGCACCTAAAAATAACCGCCCGATGGCCGGGGCGCCAAGTTCGTCCAGCGGAAAAATGCCACAAAAACGGGTGGGCTATAGCCTTGGGGGGTGGGGCTGGCCAACTTCGTCCGCCGGACTGGGAATGGCGCGAGACTTTACGAGGGGCCTCCATATGCCAAAAATAGGCCATGGGCACAGCCGCACCCAAAAATACCCACCCGAATGCCGGGGCGCCAAGTTCGTCCAGCGGAAAAAGGCCACAAAAACGGGTAGGATATAGCCTTGGGCGGTGGGGCTGGCCAACATCGTCCGCTGGACTCGGAATGGCGCGAGACTTTGCGAGGGGCCTCCGTGTACAAAAAATATGCCACAGGCACAGCCGCTCCCAAAAATAACCGCCCGAAGGCCGGGGCGCCAAGTTCGTCCAGCTGAAAAGGCCATAAAAACGGGTGGGCTATAGCCTTGGGGGGTGGGGCTGGCCAACTTCGTCCGCTGGGTTCGGAATGGTGCGAGACTTTGTGAGGGGCCTCCGCGTGCCAACAATAGGATGTGTGCACAGCCGCGCCCAAAAATAACCGCCCGAAGGCCGGGGCGCCAAGTTCGTCCAGTGGAAAAATGGCCAAAAAACGGGTGGCTAATAGCCTTGGGGGGAGCGGCTGGCCGACTTCGTCCGCCGGACTCGGAATGGGGCGAGACTTTGCGAGCGGCCTCCGCGTGCCAAAACTAGGCCGCGGGCACAGCCACGCCCAAAAATAACCCCCCGAATGTCGTTGCGCCCAAACCCCCCAGCGGAAAAATGGCCAAAAAACTGGTGGGCAATAGCCTTGGGGGGAGGGGCTGGCCCACTTCATCCGCCGGACTCGGAATGGGGCGAGACTTTACGAACGGCCTCGGCGTGCAAAAAATAGGCCGCGGACACAGCCGCGGCCAAAAATAACCGCCCGAAGGCCGGGACGCCAAGTTCGTCCAGCGGAAAAATGGCCAAAAAACGGGTGAGCTATAGCCTTGGGGGGAGGGGCTGGCCAACATCGTCCGCCGGACTCGGAATGGGGCGAGACTTTGCGAGCGGCCTCCGCGTGCCAAAAATAGGCCACGGGCACAGCCGTACCAAAAAATAACCCCCCGAAGGTAGTTGCGCCAAGTTCGTCCAGCGGAAAAATGGCCAAAAAACGGGTGGGCTATAGCCTTGGGGGGAGGGGCTGGCCAAATTCGTCCGCCGGACTCGGAATCGGGCGAGACTTTGCGAGCGGCCTCGGCATTCCAAAACTAGGCTGCGGGCACAGCCGCGACCAAAAATAACCCCCCGAATGTCGTTGCGCCCAAACCCCCCAGTGGAAAAATGGCGAAAAAACGGGTGGGCTATAGCCTTGGGGGGAGGGGCTGGCCCACTTCGTCCGCCGGACTCGGAATAGGGCGAGACTATGTGAGCGGCCTCCGCGTACCAATAATAGGCCGTGGGCACAGCCGCGCCCAAAAATAACCGCCCGAAGGCCGGGGCGCCAAGTTCGTCCAGCGGAAAAATGGCCAAAAAACGGGTGGGCTATAGCCTTGGGGGGAGGGGCTGGCCCACTTCGTCCGCCGGACTCGGAATAGGGCGAGACTATGTGAGCGGCCTCCGCGTACCAATAATAGGCCGTGGGCACAGCCGCGCCCAAAAATAACCGCCCGAAGGCCGGGGCGCCAAGTTCGTCCAGCGGAAAAATGGCCAAAAAACGGGTGGGCTATAGCCTTGGGGGGAGGGGCTGGCCAACTTCGTCCGACGGACTCGGGGTGGGGCGAGACTTTGCGAGCGGCCTCTGCATGCCAAAAATAGGCCGCGGGCACAGCCGCGCCCAAAAATAACCCCCCGACTGTCGGCGCGCAAAAACCCCCCAGCGGAAAAATGGCCAAAAAACTGGTGGGCTATAGCCTTGGGGGGAGGGGCGGGCCAACTTCGTCCTCCGGACTCGGAATGGGGCGAGACTTTACGAACGGCCTCCGAATGCCAAAAATAGGCCGCGGGCACAGCCGCGCCCAAAAATAACCTCCCGAATGTGGGGCGCCAAGTTCGTCTAGTGGAAAAATGGCCAAAAAACGGGTGGGCTATAGCCTTGGGGGGGACGGGCTGGCCAACTTCGTCCGCCGGACTCGGAATGGGGCGAGACTTTGCGAGCGGCCTCCGCGTGCCAAAAATAGGCCGCGGGCACAGCCGCACCCAAAAATAACCGCCCGAAGGCCGGGGCGCCAAGTTCGTCCAGCGGAAAAATGGCAAAAAAAGGGGTGGGATATAGCCTTGGTTGGGAGGGGCTGGCCGACTTCGTCCGCCGGACTCGGAATGGGGCAAGACTTTGCGAGCGGCCTCCGCATGCTAAAAATAGGCCACGGGCACAGCCGCGCCCAAAAATAACTGCCCGAAGGTCGGCGCGCCCAAACCCCCCAGCGGAAAAATGGCCAAAAAACGAGTGGGCTATAGCCTTGGGGGGAGGGGCTGGACCACTTCGTCCGCCGGACTCGGAATGGGTCAAGACTTTACGAGCGGCCTCCGCGTGCCAAAAAAAGCCGCGTGCACAGCCGCGCCTAAAAATAACCGCCCGAAGGCCGGGACGCCAAGTTCGTCCAGCGGAAAAATGGCCAAAAAACGGGTGGGCTATAGCCTTGGGGGTAGGGGCTGGCCGACTTCGTCCGCCGGACTCGGAATGGGGCGAGACTTTGCGAGCGGCCTCCGCGTGCAAAAAATAGGCTGCAGACACAGCCGCGCACAAAAATAACCCCCCGAAGGTCGGCGCGCCCAAACCCCCCAGCGGAAAAATGGCTAAAAAACGGGTGGGCTATAGCCTTGGGGGGTGGGGCTGGCCAACTTCGTCCGCCGGACTCGGAATGGCGCGAGACTTTTCAAGGGGCCTCCGTGTGTAAAAAATAGGCTACGGGCACAGCCGCGACCAAAAATAACCACCCGAAGCACAGGTCGCCAAGTTCGTCCAGCGGAAAAAGGCCACAAAAACGGGTGGGCAATAGCCCTGGGGGGTGGGGCTGGCCAACTTCGTCCGCCGGACTCGGAATGGTACGAGACCTTGCGAGGGGCCTCTTTTTGCCAAAAATAGGCCGCGGGCACAGCCGCGCCAAAAAATACCCTCCCGAAGGCCAGGGCGCCAAGTCCGTCCAGCGGAAAAAGGCAACAAAAACGGGTGGGCGATAGCCTTGGGGGGTGGGGCTGGCCAACTTCGTCCACCGGACTCGGAATGGGGCGAGACTTTGCGAGGGGCCTCTGTGTGCCAAAAATAGGCCGCGGGCACAGCCGCGCCCAAAAATTACCGCCCGAAGGCCGGGGCGCCAAGTTCGTCCAGCGGAAAAAGGCCACAAAAACGGGTGGGCTATAGCCTTGGGGGGTGGGGCTGGCCAACTTCGTCCGCCGGACTCAGAAAGGCTCGAGACTTTGCGAGGCGCCTCCGTGTGCCAAAAATAGGCCGTGGCCACAGCCGCGCCCAAAAATACAGCCCGAAGGCCGGGGCGCCAAGTTCGTCCAGCGGAAAAGGCCACAAAAACGGGTGGGCTATAGCCTTGGGGGGTGGGGCTGGCCCACTTCGTCCGCCGGACTCAGAATGGCACGAGACTTTGCAAGGCACCTCCGTGTGCCAAACATAGGCCGCGGGCACAGCCGCGCCCCAAAATACCTGCCCGAAGGCCGGGGCGCCAAGGTCGTCCAGCAGAAAAAGGCCACAAAAACGGGTGGGCTATAGCCTTGGGGGGTGGGGCTGGCCCACTTCGTCCGCCGGACTCGGAATGGCTCGAGACATTGCAAGGTGCCTCCGTGTGTCAAAAATAGGCCACGGGCACAGCCGTTTCCAGAAATACCCGCCCGAAGGCCGGGGCGCCAAGTTTGTCCAGCGGAAAAAGGCCACAAAAACGGGTGGGCTATAGCCTTGGGGGGAGGGGCTGGCCAACTTCGTCCGCCGGACTTGGAATGGCGCAAGACTTTGCGAGGGGCCTCCGTGTGCAAAAAATAGACCGCGGGCACAGCCGCGCCCAAAAATAACCGCCCGAAGGCCGGGGCGCCAAGTCCGTCCAGCGGAAAAAGGCCACAAAAACGGGTGGGCTATAGCCTTGGGGGGTGGGGCTGGCCAACTTCGTCCGTCGGACTCGGAATGGTGCGAGACTTTGCGAGGGGCCTCCGTGTGCTAAAAATAGGCCGCGGGCACAGCCGCGCCCAAAAATGACAGCCCGAAGGCCGGGGCGCCAAGTCCGTCCAGCGGAAAAAGGCCACAAAAACGGGTGGGCTATAGCCTTGGGGGGTGGGGCTGGCCAACTTCTTCCGCCGGACTCGGAATGGTGCGAGACTTTGCGAGGGGCCTCCGTGTGCTAAAAATAGGCCGCGGCCACAGCCGCGCCCAAAAATGACAGCCCGAAGGCCGCGGCGCCAAGTTCGTCCAGCGGAAAAAGGCCAAAATAACGGGTGGGATATAGGCTTGGGGGGTGGGGCTGGCCAACTTTGTCCGCCGGACTTGGAATGGCGTGAGACTTTGCGATTGGCCTCCGTGTGCCAAACATTGGCCGCGGGCACAGCCGCACCTAAAAATAACCGCCCGATGGCCGGGGCGCCAAGTTCGTCCAGCGGAAAAAGGCCACAAAAACGGGTGGGCTATAGCCTTGGGGGGTGGGGCTGGCCAACTTCGTCCGCCGGACTCGGAATGGTACGAGACTTTACGAGGGGCCTCCATGTGCCAAAAATAGGCCGCGGCACAGCCACGCCCAAAAATGACCGACCGAAGGCCGGGGCGCCAAGTTCGTCCAGCGGAAAAAGGCCACAAAAACGGGTGGGCTATAGCTTTGGGGGGTGGGGCTGACCAACTTCGTCCGCCGGACTCAGAATGGTGCGAGACTTTGTGAGGGGCCTCCGTGTGCTAAAAATAGGCCGCGGGCACAGCCGCGCCCAAAAATGACAGGCCGAACGCCGGGGCGCCGAGTTCGTCCAGCGGAAAAAGGCCACAAAAACGGGTGGGCTATAGGCTTGGGGGGTGGGGCTGGCCAACTTTGTCCGCCGGACATGGAATGGCGTGAGACTTTGCGAGGGGCCTCCGTGTGTAAAAATAGGCCGCGGGCACAGCCGCACCTAAAAATAACTGCCCGATGGCCGGGGCGCCAAGTTCGTCCAGCTGAAAAGGCCATAAAAACGGGTGGGCTATAGCCTTGGGGGGTGGGGCTGGCCAACTTCGTCCGCTGGGTTCGGAATGGTGCGAGACTTTGCGAGGGGCCTCCGTGTGCAAAAAATATGCCGCAGGCACAGCCGCTCCCAAAAATAACCGCCCGAAGGCCGGGGCGCCAAGTTCGTCCAGCTGAAAAAGGCCATAAAAACGGGTGGGCTATAGCCTTGGGGGGTGGGGCTGGCCCACTTCGTCCGCCGGACTCAGAATGGGGCGAGACTTTGCGAGGGGCCTCCGTGTGCCAAAAATAGGATGTGTGCACAGCCGCGCCCAAAAATAACCGCCCGAAGGCCGGGGCGCCAAGTTCGTCCAGTGGAAAAATGGCCAAAAAACGGGTGGGCAATAGCCTTGGGGGCAGGGGCTCGCCGACTTCGTCCGCCGGACTCGGAATGGGGCGAGACTTTACGAGCGGCCTCCACGTGCCAAAACTAGGCCGCGGACACAGCAGCGCCCAAAAATAACCGCCCGAAGGCCGGGACGCCAAGTTCGTCCAGCGGAAAAATGGCCAAAAAACGGGTGGGCTATAGCCTTGGGGGGAGGGGCTGGCCAACATCGTCCGCCGGACTCGGAATGGGGCGAGACTTTGCGAGCGGCCTCCGCGTGCCAAAAATAGGCCGCGGACACAGCCGCGCACAAAAATAACCCCCCGAAGGTCGGCGCGCCCAAACCCCCCAGCGGAAAAATGGCTAAAAAACGGGTGGGCTATAGCCTTGGGGGGAGGGGCTGGCCAACTTCGTCCGCCGGACTCGGAATGGGGCGAGACTTTGCGAGCGGCCTCTGCGTGCCAAAAATAGGCCGTGGACACAGCCGCGCACAAAAATAACCCCCCGAAGGTCGGCGCGCCCAAACCCCCCAGCGGAAAAATGGCCAAAAAACGGGTGGGCTATAGCCTTGGGGGGAGGGGCTGGCCAACTTCGTCCGCCGGACTCGGAATGGGGCGAGACTTTGCGAGCGGCCTCCGCGTGCCAAAAATAGGCTACGGGCACAGCCGCGCCCAAAAATAACCGCCCGAAGGCCGGGGCGCGAAGTTCGTCCAGCGGAAAAAGGCCACAAAAACGGGTGGGCTATAGCCTTGGGGGGTGGGGCTGGCCCACTTCGTCCGCCGGACTAGGAATGGCGTGAGATTTTGCGAGCGACTTCCGTGTGCTAAAAATAGGCCCCGGGCACAGCCGCGCCAAAAAATAACCGCCCGAAGGCCGGGGCGCCAAGTTCGTCCAGCGGAAAAAGGCCACAAAAACGGGTGGGCTATAGCCTTGGGGGGTGGGGCTGGCCAACTTCGTCCGCCGGACTCGGAATGGCGCGAGAATTTGCGAGCGGCCTCCGTGTGCCAAAAATAGGCCCCGGGCACAGCCGCTCCAAAAAATACCGCCCGAAGGCCGGGGCGCCAAGTTCGTCCAGCGGAAAAAGGCCACAAAAACGGATGGGCTATAACCTTGGGCGGTGGGGTTGGTCAACTTCGTCCGCCGGACTTGGAATGGCGCGAGACTTTGCGAGCGGCCTCCGTGTGCCAAAACTAGCCTCGGACACAGCCGCGCCCAAAAATAACCGCCCGATGGCCGGGGCGCCCAGTTCGTCCAGCGGAAAAAGGCCACAAAAATGGGTGGGCTATAGCCTTGGGGGGTGGGGATGGCCAACTTCGTCCACCGGACTCGGAATGGCGCGAGACTTTGCGAGCGGCCTCCGTTTGCCAAAAATAGGCCCCAGTCACAGCCGCACCTAAAAATAACCCCCCGAAGGCCGGTGCGCCAAGTTCGTCCAGCGGAAAAAGGCCACAAAAACGGGTGGGCTATAGCCTTGGGGGGTGGGGCTGGCCCACTTCGTCCGCCGGACTCGGAATGGCGCGAGACTTTGCGAGCGGCCTCCGTGTGCCAAAAAAAGGCCCCGGACACAGGCGCGCCCAAAAATAACCGCCCGAAGGCCGGGGCGCCAAGTTCGTCCAGCGGAAAAAGGCCACAAAAACGGGTGGGCTATAGCCTTGGGGGGTGGGGCTGGCCCACTTCGTCCGCCGGACTAGGAATGGCGTGAGATTTTGCGAGCGACTTCCGTGTGCTAAAAATAGGCCCCGGGCACAGCCGCGCCAAAAAATAACCGCCCGAAGGCCGGGGCGCCAAGTTCGTCCAGCGGAAAAAGGCCACAAAAACGGGTGGGCTATAGCCTTGTGGGGTGGGGCTGGCCAACTTCGTCCGCCGGACTCGGAATGGCGCGATACTTTGCGAGCGGCCTCCGCGTGCCAAAAATAGGCCACGGGCACAGCAGCGCCCAAAAATAACCCCCCGAAAGTCAGCGCGCCAAGTTCGTCCAGCGGAAAAAGGCCACAAAAATGGGTGGGCTATAGCCTTGGCAGGTGGTGCTGGCCCACTTCGTCCGCCGGACTCGGAATGGCGCGAGACTTTTCGAGCAGACTCCGTGTGCCAAAAATAGGCCCCGCGCACAGCCGCTCCAAATAATAACCGCCCAAAGGCCGGGGCGCCAAGTTCGTCCAGCGGAAAAAGGCCACAAAAACGGGTGGGCTATAACCTTGGGGGGTGGGGTTGGTCAACTTTGTCCGCCGTACTTGGAATGGCGCGAGACTTTGCGAGCGGCCTCCGTGTGCCAAAACTAGGCCGCGGACACAGCCGCGCCCAAAAATAACTGCCCGAAGGCCGAGGCGCCAAGTTCGTCCAGCGGAAAAAGGCCACAAAAACGGGTGGGCTATAGCCTTGGGGGGTGGGGCTGGCCAACTTCGTCCGCCGGACTCGGAATGGCGCGAGACTTTGCGAGCGGCCTCCGTGTGCCAAAAATAGGCCCCGGGCACAGCCACACCCAAAAAGAACCACCCGAACGCCGGGGCACCAAGTTCGTCCAGCGGAAAAAGGCCACAAAAACGGGTGGGCTATAACCTTGGGGGGTGGGGTTGGTCAACTTCGTCCGCCGGACTTGGAATGGCGCGAGACTTTGCGAGCGGCCTCCGTGTGCCAAAACTATGCCCCGGACACAGCCGCGCCCAAAAATAACCGCCCGATGGCCGGGGCGCCAAGTTCGTCCAGCGGAAAAAGGCCACAAAAACGGGTGGGCTATAGCCTTGGGGGGTGGGGATGGCCAACTTCGTCCGCCGGACTCGGAACGGCGCGAGACTTTACGAGCGGCCTCCGTGTGCCAAAAATAGGCCCCAGTCACAGCCGCGCCTAAAAATAAGCGCCCGAAGGCCGGTGCACCAAGTTCGTCCAGCGGAAAAAGGCCACAAAAACGGGTGGGCTATAGCCTTGGGGGGTGGGGCTGGCCAACTTCGCCCGCCGGACTCGGAATGCCGCGAGACTTTGCGAGCGGCCTCCGTGTGCCAAAAATATGCCCCGGGCACAGCCGCACCCAAAAATAACCGCCCGATGGCCGGGTCGCCCAGTTCGTCCAGCGGAAAGAGGCCACAAAAACGGGTGGGCTATACCCTTGGCGGGTGGGGCTGCCCAACTTCGTCTGCCGGACTCGGAATGGCGCGAGACTTTGCGAGCGGCCTCCGTGTGCCAAAAATTGGCCACGGGCACTGCCGCGCCTAAAAATAACCCCCCGAAGGCCGGTGCGCCAAGTTCGTCCAGCGGAAAAAGGCCACAAAAACGGGTGGGCTATAGCCTTGGGGGGTGGGGCTGGCCAACTTCGTCCGCCGGACTCGGAATGGCGCGAGACTTTGCGAGCGGCCTCCGTGTGCCAAAAAAAGGCCCCGGGCACAGGCGCGCCCAAAAATAACTGCCCGAAGGCCGGGGCGCCAAGTTCGTCCAGCGGAAAAAGGCCACAAAAACGGGTGGGCTATAACCTTGGGGGGTGGGGTTGGTCAACTTCGTCCGCCGGACTTGGAATGGCGCGAGACTTTGCGAGCGGCCTCCGTGTGTCAAAACTAGGCCCCGGACACAGCCGCGCCCAAAAATAACCGCCCGATGGCCGGGGCGCCAAGTTCGTCCAGCGGAAAAAGGCCACAAAAACGGGTGGGCTATAGCCTTGGGGGGTGGGGATAACCAACTTCGTCCGCCGGACTCGGAACGGCGCGAGACTTTGCGAGCGGCCTCCGTGTGCCAAAAATAGGCCCCAGTCACAGCCGCGCCTAAAAATAAGCGCCCGAAGGCCGGTGCACCAAGTTCGTCCAGCGGAAAAAGGCCACAAAAACGGGTGGGCTATAGCCTTGGGGGGTGGGGATGGCCAACTTCGTCCGCCGGACTCGGAATGGCGCGAGACTTTTCGAGCGGCCTCCGTGTGCCAAAAATAGGCCCCAGTCACAGCCGCGCCTAAAAATAACCCCCCGAAGGCCGGTGCGCCAAGTTCGTCCAGCGGAAAAAGGCCAGAAAAACGGGTGGGCTATAGCCTTGGGGGGTGGGGCTGGCCAATTTCGTCCGCCGGACTCGGAATGGCGCGAGACTTTGCGAGCGGCCTCCGTGTGCCAAAAAAAGGACCCGGGCACAGGCGCGCCCAAAAATAACTGCCCGAAGGCCTGGGCGCCAAGTTCGTCCAGCGGAAAAAGGCCACAAAATCGGGTGGGCTATAGCCTTGGGGGGTGGGGCTGGCCCACTTCGTCCGCCGGACTAGGAATGGCGTGAGATTTTGCGAGCGACTCCGTGTGTGCTAAAATAGGCCCCGGGCACAGCCGCGCTAAAAATAACCGCCCGAAGGCCGGGGCGCCAGTCCGTCCAGCGGAAAAAGGCCCACAAACGGGTGGGCTATAGCCTTGTGGGGTGGGGCTGGCCAACTTCGTCCGCCGGACTCGGAATGGCGCGATACTTTGCGAGCGGCCTCCGCGTGCCAAAAATAGGCCACGGGCACAGCAGCGCCCAAAAATAACCCCCCGAAAGTCGGCGCGCCAAGTTCGTCCAGCGGAAAAAGGCCACAAAAATGGGTGGGCTATAGCCTTGGGAGGTGGTGCTGGCCAACTTCGTCCGCCGGACTCGGAATGGCGCGAGACTTTGCGAGCGGACTCCGTGTGCCAAAACTAGGCCCCGCGCACAGCCGCTCCAAATAATAACCGCCCGAAGGCCGGGGCGCCAAGTTCGTCCAGCGGAAAAAGGCCACAAAAACGGGTGGGCTATAACCTTGGGGGGTGGGGTTGGTCAACTTCGTCCGCCGTACTTGGAATGGCGCGAGACTTTGCGAGCGGCCTCCGTGTGCCAAAACTAGGCCGCGGACACAGCCGCGCCCAAAAATAACTGCCCGAAGGCCGGGGCGCCAAGTTCGTCCAGCGGAAAAAGGCCACAAAAACGGGTGGGCTATAGCCTTGGGGGGTGGGGATAACCAACTTCGTCCGCCGGACTCGGAATGGCGCGAGACTTTGCGAGCGGCCTCCGTGTGCCAAAAATAGGCCCCAGTCACAGCCGCGCCTAAAAATAAGCGCCCGAAGGCCGGTGCACCAAGTTCGTCCAGCGGAAAAAGGCCACAAACACTGGTGGGCTATAGCCTTGGGGGGGGGATGGCCAACTTGGTCCGCCGGACTCGGAATGGCGCGAGACTTTGCGAGCGGCCTCCGGGTGCCAAAATAGGCCCCAGTCACAGCCGCGCGCTAAAAATAACCCCCGAAGGCCCGGTGCGCCAAGTTCGTCCAGCGGAAAAAGGCCACAAAAACGGGTGGGCTATAGCCTTGGGGGTGGGGCAGGCCAACTTCAATCCGTCCGCGGGACTCGGAATGGCGCGAGACTTTGCGAGCGGCCTCCGTGTGCCAAAAATAGGCCCCAGTCACAGCCGCGCCTAAAAATAACCCCCCGAAGGCCGGTGCGCCAAGTTCGTCCAGCGGAAAAAGGCCACAAAAACGGGTGGGCTATAGCCTTGGGGGGTGGGGCTGGCCAATTTCGTCCGCCGGACTCGGAATGGCGCGAGACTTTGCGAGCGGCCTCCGTGTGCCAAAAAAAGGACCCGGGCACAGGCGCGCCCAAAAATAACTGCCCGAAGGCCAGGGCGCCAAGTTCGTCCAGCGGAAAAAGGCCACAAAATCGGGTGGGCTATAGCCTTGGGGGGTGGGGCTGGCCCACTTCGTCCGCCGGACTAGGAATGGCGTGAGATTTTGCGAGCGACTTCCGTGTGCTAAAAATAGGCCCCGGGCACAGCCGCGCCAAAAAATAACCGCCCGAAGGCCGGGGCGCCAAGTTCGTCCAGCGGAAAAAGGCCACAAAAACGGGTGGGCTATAGCCTTGTGGGGTGGGGCTGGCCAACTTCGTCCGCCGGACTCGGAATGGCGCGATACTTTGCGAGCGGCCTCCGCGTGCCAAAAATAGGCCACGGGCACAGCAGCGCCCAAAAATAACCCCCCGAAAGTCGGCGCGCCAAGTTCGTCCAGCGGAAAAAGGCCACAAAAATGGGTGGGCTATAGCCTTGGGAGGTGGTGCTGGCCAACTTCGTCCGCCGGACTCGGAATGGCGCGAGACTTTGCGAGCGGACTCCGTGTGCCAAAACTAGGCCCCGCGCACAGCCGCTCCAAATAATAACCGCCCGAAGGCCGGGGCGCCAAGTTCGTCCAGCGGAAAAAGGCCACAAAAACGGGTGGGCTATAACCTTGGGGGGTGGGGTTGGTCAACTTCGTCCGCCGTACTTGGAATGGCGCGAGACTTTGCGAGCGGCCTCCGTGTGCCAAAACTAGGCCGCGGACACAGCCGCGCCCAAAAATAACTGCCCGAAGGCCGGGGCGCCAAGTTCGTCCAGCGGAAAAAGGCCACAAAAACGGGTGGGCTATAGCCTTGGGGGTGGGGATAACCAACTCGTCCGCTCCGGACTCGGAATGGCGCGAGACTTTGCGAGCGGCCTCCGTGTGCCAAAAATAGGCCCCAGTCACAGCCGCGCTTAAAAATAAGCGCCCAAGGCCGGTGCACCAAGTTCGGCCCAGCGGAAAAAGGCCACAAAAACGGGTGGGCTATAGCCTTGGGGGGTGGGGATAACCAACTTCGTCCGCCGGACTCGGAATGGCGCGAGACTTTGCGAGCGGCCTCCGTGTGCCAAAAATAGGCCCCAGTCACAGCCGCACCTAAAAATAACCCCCCGAAGGCCGGTGCGCCAAGTTCGTCCAGCGGAAAAAGGCCACAAAAACGGGTGGGCTATAGCCTTGGGGGGTGGGGCTGGCCCACTTCGTCCGCCGGACTCGGAATGGCGCGAGACTTTGCGAGCGGCCTCCGTGTGCCAAAAAAACCCCCGGTCACAGCCGCTCCAAAAAATAACTGCCCGAAGGCCGGGGCGCCAAGTTCGTCCAGCGGAAAAAGGCCACAAAATCGGGTGGGCTATAGCCTTGGGGGGTGGGGCTGGCCCACTTCGTCCGCCGGACTAGGAATGGCGTGAGATTTTGCGAGCGACTTCCGTGTGCTAAAAATAGGCCCCGGGCACAGCCGCGCCAAAAAATAACCGCCCGAAGGCCGGGGCGCCAAGTTCGTCCAGCGGAAAAAGGCCACAAAAACGGGTGGGCTATAGCCTTGTGGGGTGGGGCTGGCCAACTTCGTCCGCCGGACTCGGAATGGCGCGATACTTTGCGAGCGGCCTCCGCGTGCCAAAAATAGGCCACGGGCACAGCAGCGCCCAAAAATAACCCCCCGAAAGTCGGAGCGCCAAGTTCGTCCAGCGGAAAAAGGCCACAAAAATGGGTGGGCTATAGCCTTGGGAGGTGGTGCTGGCCAACTTCGTCCGCCGGACTCAGAATGGCGCGAGACTTTGCGAGCGGACTCCGTGTGCCAAAAATAGGCCCCGCGCACAGCCGCTCCAAATAATAACCTCCCGAAGGCCGGGGCGCCAAGTTCGTCCAGCGGAAAAAGGCCACAAAAACGGGTGGGCTATAACCTTGGGGGGTGGGGTTGGTCAACTTCGTCCGCCGTACTTGGAATGGCGCGAGACTTTGCGAGCGGCCTCCGTGTGCCAAAATTAGGCCGCGGACACAGCCGCGCCCAAAAATAACTGCCCGAAGGCCGGGGCGCCAAGTTCGTCCAGCGGAAAAAGGCCACAAAAACAGGTGGGCTATAGCCTTGGGGGGTGGGCTGGCCAACTTCGTCCGCCGGACTCGGAATGGCGCGAGACTTTATAAGGTGCCTCCGTTTGCCAAAAATAGGCCGCGGGCACAGCCGTGCCCAAAAATACCCGCCCGAAGGCCGGGGCGCCAAGTTCGTCCAGCGGAAAAAGGCCACAAAAACGGGTGGGCTATAGCCTTGGGGGGTGGGGCTGGCCAACTTCGTCCGCCGGACTTGGAATGGCGCGAGACTTTGCGAGGTGCCTCCGTGTGTCAAAAATAGGCCGCGGGCACAGTCGCGCCCCAAAATACACGCCCGAAGGCCGGGGCGCCAAGTTCGTCCAGCGGAAAAAGGCCACAAAAACGGGTGGGCTATAGCCTTGGGGGGTGGGGCTGGCCAACTTCGTTCGCCGGACTCGGAATGGCGCGAGACTTTGCGAGGCATCTCCGTTTGCCCAAAATAGGCCGTGGGCACAGACGCGCCCAAAAATACCCGCCCGAAGGCCGGGGTGCCAAGTTCGTCCAGCGGAAAAAGGCCACAAAAACGGGTGGGCTATAGCCTTGGGGGGTGGGGCTGGCCAACTTCGTCCACCGGACTCGGAATGGCGCGAGTCTTTGTGAGGTGCCTCCGTGTCCCAAAAATTGGCCGCGGGCACAGCCGCGCCCAAAAATACCCACCCGAAGGCCGGGGCGCCAAGTTCGTCCAGCGGAAAAAGGCCACAAAAACGGATGGGCTATAGCCTTGGGGGGTGGGGCTGGCCAACTTCGTCCGCCGGACTCGGAATGGAGCGAGACTTTGCGAGGCATCTCTGTTTTCCAAAAATAGGCCGCAGGCACAGCCGCGCCCAAAAATACACGTCCGAAGGCCGGGGCGCCAAGTTCGTCCAGCGGAAAAAGGCCGCAAAAACGGGTGGGCTATAGACTTGGGGGGTGGGGCTGGCCAACTTCGTCCGCCGGACTCGGAATGGCGCGAGACTTTGCGAGGCGCCTCCGTGTGCCAAAAATAGGCCGCGATCACAGCCGCGCCCAAAAAGAACCGCCCAAAGGCCGGGGCGCCAAGTTCGTCCAGCGGAAAAAGGCCACAAAAACGGGTGGGCGATAGCCTTGGGGGGTGGGGCGGGCCAACGTCGTCCGCCGGACTCGGAATGGCGTGAGACTTTGCGAGGCGCCTCCGTGTGCCAAAAATAGGCCGCGGTCACAGCCGCGCGCAAAAATAACCGCCCGAAGGCCGGGGCGCCCAGTTCGTCCAGCGGAAAAAGGCCACAAAAACGGGTGGGCTATAGACTTGGGGGGTGGGGCTGGCCAACTTCGTCCGCCGGACTCGGAATGGCGCGAGACTTTGCGAGGCGCCTCCGTGTGCCAAAAATAGGCTGCGGTCACAGCCGCGCGCAAAAATAACCGCCCGAAGGCCGGGACACCAAGTTCGTCCAGCGGAAAAAGGTCACAAAAACGGGTGGGCTATAGCCTTGGGGGGTGGGGCTGGCCAACTTTTGTCCGCCGGACTCGGAATGGCGCGAGACTTTGCGAGGCATCTCCGTTTGATAAAAATAGGACGCAGGCACAGCTGCGCCGAAAAATACCCGCCCGAAGGCCGGGGCGCCAAGTTCGTTTAGCGGAAAAAGGCCACAAAAACGGGTGGGCTATAGCCTTGGGGGGTGGGGCTGGCCAACTTTTGTCCGCCGGACTCGGAATGGCGCGATACCAAAAATAGGCTCCTCCGTGTCCCAAAAATAGGCTGTGGGCATTGCCGCGTCCAAAAATACCCGCCCGAAGGCCGGGGCGCCAAGTTCGTCCAGCGGAAAAAGGCCACAAAAACGGGTGGGCTATAGACTTGGGGGGTGGGGCTGGCCAACTTCGTCCGCCGGACTCGGAATGGCGTGAGACTTTGCGAGGTGCCTCCGTGTGCCAAAAATAGGCCGCGGGCACAGCCGCGCCCGAAAATACCCGCCCGAAGGCCGGGGCGCCAAGTTCGTCCAGCGGAAAAAGGCCACAAAAACGGGTGGGCTATATCCTTGGGTGGTGGGGCCTGCCAACTTCGTCCGCCGGACTCGGAATGGCGCGAGACTTTGCGAGGCGTCTCTGTTTGCCAAAAATAGACCGCGGGCTCAGCCGCGCCCAAAAATACAAGCCCGAAGGCCGGGGCGCCAAGTTCGTCAAGCGGAAAAAGGCCACAAAAACGGGTGGGCTATAGCCTTGGGGGGTGGGGCTGGCCAACTTTTGTCCGCCGGACTCGGAGTAGCGCGAGACTTTGCGAGGCGTCTCCATTTGATAAAAATAGGCCGCGGACAAAGCCGCGCCGAAAAATACCCACCCGAAGGCTGGGGCGCCAAGTTCGTCCAGCGGAAAAAGGCCACAAAAACGGGTGGGCTATAGCCTTGGGGGGTGGGGCTGGCCAACTTCGTCCGCCGGACTCGGAATGGCGCGAGACTTTGTGAGGCACCTCCGTGTGCCAAAAATAGGCTGCGGTCACAGCCGCGCGCAAAAATAACCGCCCGAAGGCCGGGGCGCCAAGTTCGTCCAGCGGAAAAAGGTCACAAAAACGGGTGGGCTATAGCCTTGGGGGGTGGGGCTGGCCAACTTTTGTCCGCCGGACTCGGAATGGCGCGAGACTTTGCGAGGCATCTCCGTTTGATAAAAATAGGACGCGGGCACAGCTGCGCCGAAAAATACCCGCCCGAAGGCCGGGGCGCCAAGTTCGTTTAGCGGAAATAGGACACAAAAACGGGTGGGCTATAGCCTGGGGGGGTGGGGCTGGCCAACTTTTGTCCGCCGGACGCGGAATGGCGCGAGCCCAAAAATAGGCTCCTCCGTGTCCCAAAAATAGGCTGTGGGCATTGCCGCGTCCAAAAATACCCGCCCGAAGGCCGGGGCGCCAAGTTCGTCCAGCGGAAAAAGGCCACAAAAACGGGTGGGCTATAGACTTGGGGGGTGGGGCTGGCCAACTTCGTCCGCCGGACTCGGAATGGCGCGAGACTTTGTGAGGTGCCTCCGTGTGCCAAAAATAGGCCGCGGGCACAGCCGCGCCCAAAAATACCCGCCCGAAGGCCGGGCGCCAAGTTCGCCCAGCGGAAAAGGCCACAAAAACGGGTGGGCTATATCCTTGCGTGGTGGGGCCTGCCAACTTCGTCCGCCGGACTCGGAATGGCGCGAGACTTTGCGAGGCGTCACTGTTTTCCAAAAATAGACCGCGGGCACAGCCTCGCCCAAAAATACAAGCCCGAAGGCCGGGGCGCCAAGTTCGTCCAGCAGAAAAAGGCCACAAAAACGGGTGGGCTATAGCCTTGGGGGGTGGGGCTGGCCAACTTCGTCCGCCGGACTCGGAATGGCGCGATACTTTACGAGGCGCCTCCGTGTGCCAAAAATAGGTCGCGGGCACAGCCGCGCCCAAAAATACACGCCCGAAGGCCGGGGCGCCCAGTTCGTCCAGCGGAAAAAGGCCACAAAAACGGGTGGGCTATACCCTTGGGGGGTGGGACTGCCCAAGTTCGTCCGCCGGACACGGAATGGTGCGAGAATTTGCAAGCGGCCTCCGTGTGCCAAAAATAGGCCGCGGGCACAGCCGCGCCCAAAAAGAACCGCCCGAAGTCCGGTGCGCCAAGTTCGTCCAGCGGTAAAAGGCCAGAAAAACGGGTGGGCTATAGCCTTCGGGGGTGGGGCTGGCCAAGTTCGTCCGCTGGACTCGGAATGGGGCAAGACTTTGTGAGCAGCCTCCGTGCTCCAAACATAGGCCGCAGACACAGCCGCAGATAAAAATAACCGCCCGCAGGCCGGGGCGCCAAGTTCGTCCAGCGGAAAAAGGCCACAAAAACGGGTGGGCTATAGCCTTGGGGGGTGGGGCTGGCAGACTTCCTCCGCCGGACTCGGAATGGCGCGAGACTTTGCGAGGCCCCTCCGTGTGCCAAAAATAGGCCGCGAGCACAGCCGCGCCCAAAAATACCCGCCCGAAGACCGGGGCGCCAAGTTCGTCCAGCGGAAAAAGGCCACAAAAACGGGTGGGCTATAGCCTTGAGGGGTGGGGCTGGCCAACTTCGTCCGCCGGACTCGGAATGGCGCGAGACTTTACGAGGGGCCTCCTTGTCCCAAAAATAGGCCGCGGGCACAGCCGCGCCCAAAAATACCCGCCCGAAGGCCGGGGCGCCAAGTTCGTCCAGCGGAAAAAGGCCACAAAAACGGGTGGGCTATAGCCTTGGGGGGTAGGGCTGGCCCACTTCGTCCGCCGGACTCGGAATGGCGCGAGACTTTATGAGGCGCCTCCGTGTCCCTAAAATAGGCTGCGGGCACAGCCGCGCCCAAAAATACACACCCGAAGGCCGGGGCGCCAGGTTCGTCCAGCGGAAAAAGGCCACAAAACGGTGGGCTATAGCCTTGGGGGGTGGGGCTGGCCAACTTCGTCCGCCGGACTCGGAATGGCGTGAGACTTTGCGAGGCACCTCCGTGTGCCAAAAATAGGCCGCGGGCACAGCCGCGCCCAAAAATACCCGCCCGAAGGCCGGGGCGCCAAGTTCGTCCAGCGGAAAATAGCCACAAAAACGGGTGGGCTATAGCCTGGGGGGGTGGAGCTGGCCCACTTCGTCCGCCGGACTCTGAATGGCGCGAGACGTTACGAGGCGACTCCGTGACCCAAAAATAGGCCTCGGACACAGCCGCGCCCAAAAATAACCGCCCGAAGGCCGGGGTGCCAAGTTCGTGCAGCGGAAAAAGGCCACAAAACGGGTGGGCTATAGCCTTGGGGGTGGGGCTGGCCAACTCGTCCGCCGGTCTCTGAATGGCGCGAGACTTTGCGAGGCACCTCCGTGTGCCAAAAAATAGGCCGCGGGCCCAGCCGCGCCCAAAAATACCCTCCCGAAAGCCGGGGCGCCAAGTTCGTCCATCGAAAAAAGGCAACAAAAAAGGGAGCGCTCTAGCCTTGGGGAGAGGGGCTGGCCAACTTCGTCCGCCGGACTCGGAATGGCGCGAGACTTTGCGAGGTCCCTCCGTGTGCCCAAATTCGGCCGCGGACACAGCCGCGCCCAAAAATAACCGCCCGAAGGCCGCGGCGCCAAGTTCGTCCAGCGGAAAAAGGCCACAAAAACGGGTGGGCTATAGCCTTGGGGGGTGGGGCTGGCCAACTTTGTCTGCCGGACTCGGAATGGCGCGAGACTTTGCGAGGCGCCTCCGTGTACCACAAATAGGCCGCGGGCACAGCCGCGCCCAAAAATACCCGCCCGAAGGCCGAGGCGCCAAGTTCGCCCAGCGGAAAAAGGCCACAAAAACGGGTGGGCTACAGCCTTGGGGGGTGGGGCTGGCCCACTTCGTCCGCCGGACTCGGAATGGCGCGAGACATTGTGACGCGCCTCCGTGTACCAAAAATAGGCCGCGGCCACAGCCGCGCCCAAAAATACACGCCCGAAGGCCGAGGCGCAAAGTTCGTCCAGCGGAAAAAGGCCACAAAAACGGGTGGGCTATAGCCTTGAGGGCTGGGGCTGGCCAACTTCGTCCGCCGGACTAGGAATGGCGCGAGACTTTGCGAGGCGCCTCCGTGTGCCGAAAATAAACCGCGGGCACAGCCGCGCCCAAAAATACCCGCCCGAAGGCCGGGGCGCCAAGTTCGTCCAGCGGAAAATGGCCACAAAAACGGGTGGGCTATAGCCTTGGGGGGTGGGGCTCGCCAACACTGTCCGCCGGACTCGGAATGGCGCGAGACTTTGCGAGGCACTTCCGTTTGCCAAAAATAGGCCGCGGGAACAGCCTCGCCCAAAAATACCCGCCCGAAGGCCGGGGCGCCAAGTTAGTCCAGCGGAAAAAGGCCACAAAAACGGGTGGGCTATAGCCTTGGGTGGTGGG
Source organism: Citrus sp. QX-2021 (assembly GCA_030444885.1). Lineage (NCBI taxonomy): Eukaryota > Viridiplantae > Streptophyta > Magnoliopsida > Sapindales > Rutaceae > Citrus > Citrus sp. QX-2021. The sequence continues at coordinate 35,064 of JAUJEF010000167.1, forward strand.
GCTGGCCAACTTCGTCCGCCGGACTCGTAATGGCGCGAATCTTTGCGAGGCTCCTCCGTGTGCTAAAAATAGGCCGCGGCACAGCCGCGCCCAAAAATACCCGCCCGAAGGCCGGGGCGCCAAGTTCGTCCAGCGGAAAAAGGCCACAAAAACGGGTGGGCTATAGCCTTGGGGGGTAGGGCTGGCCAACTTCGTCCGCCGGACTCGGAATGGCGCGAGGCTTTGCGAGGCGCCTCCGTGTGCTAAAAATAGGCCGCGGACACAGCCGCGCCCAAAAACACCTGCCCGAAGGCCGGGTAGCCAAGTTCGTCCAGCGGAAAAAGGCCACAAAAACGGGTGGGCTATAGCCTTGGGGGGTGGGGCTGCCCAACTTCGTCCGCCAGACTCGGAATTGCGCGCGACTTTGCGAGGCGCCAACGTGTGCCAAAAATAGGCCCTGGGCACAGCGCCACAAAAACGGGTGGGCTATAGCCTTGGGGGTGGGGCTGGCCAACTTAGTCCGCCGGACTCGGAATGGCGCGAGACTTTGCGAGGGGCCTCCGTGTGCCAAAAATAGGCCGCGGGCACAGCCGCGCCAAAAAATAACTGCCCGAAGGCCGGGGCGCCATGTGCGTCCAGCGGAAAAAGGGCACAAAAACGGGTGGGCTATAGCCTTGGGGGGTGGGGCTGGCCAACTTCGTCCGCCGGACTCGGAATGGCGCAAGACTTTGCGGGGGGCTCCGTGTGCCAAAAATAGGCCGCGGGGACAGCCGCGCCAAAAAAATACCCGCCCAAGGCCGGGCGCCAAGTTCGCCCCGCGAAAAACGGCACAAAAACGGGTGGGCTATAGCCTTGGGGGTGGCGCTGGCCAACTTCGTCCGCCGGACTCGGAATGGCGCGAGACTTTGCGAGCGCCTCCGTGTGCTAAAAATAGGCCGCGGGCACAGCCGCGCCTAAAAATACCCGCCCAAGGCCGGGCGCCAAGTTCGCCCAGCGGAAAGAGGCCACAAAACGGGTGGGCTATAGCCTTGGGGGTGGGGCTGGCCAACTTCGTCCGCCGGACTCGGAATGGCGCGAGACTTTGCGAGGCGCTCCGTGTGCCAAAATAGGCCGCGGGCACAGCCGCGCCAAAAATACCCGCCCGAAGGCCGGGCGCCAAGTTCGCCCAGCGGAAAGAGGCCACAAAAACGGGTGGGCTATAGCCTGGGGGTGGGGCTGGCCAACTCGGTCCGCCGGACTCGGAATGGCGCGAGACTTTGCGAGGCGCTCCGTGTGCCAAAAATAATAGGCCGGGCACAGCCGCGCCCAAAAATACCCGCCCGAAGGCCGGGCGCCAAGTTCGTCCAGCGGAAAGAGGCCACAAAACCGGGTGGGCTATAGCCTTGGGGGGTGGGGCTGGCCAACTTCGTCCGCCGGACTCGGAATGGCGGGTGACTTGGCGAGGCGCCTCCGTGTGCCAAAATAGGCCGCGGGCACAGCCGCGCCAAAAATAATACCGCCCAAGGCCGGGCGCCAAGTTCGGCGTCCAGCGGAAAGAGGCCACAAAAACGGGTGGGCTATAGCCTTGGGGGTGGGGCTGGCCAACTTCGTCCGCCTCGGACTCGGAATGGCGCGAGACTTTGCGAGGCGCCCGTGTGCTGCCAACATACGCCGGGGGCACAGCCGCGCCCAAACATACCCCCCCGAAGGCCGGGCCGCCCGGTCGGCCCAGCGGAAAGAGGCCACAAAAACGGGTGGGCTATAGCCTTGGGGGGTGGGGCTGGCCAACTTCGTCCGCCGGACTCCGAATGGCGCGAGACTTTGCGAGGCGCTCCGTGTGCCAAACATAGGCCGCGGTCACAGCCGAGCCCCAACATACCCGCCCGAAGGCCTGTGCGCCAAGTTCGCCCAGCGGAAAGAGGCCACAAAACGGGTGGGCTATAGCCTTGGGGGGTGGGGCTGGCCAACTTCGTCCGCTGGACTCGGAATGGCGCGAGACTTTCCGAGGCAGCTCCGTGTGCCAAAAATAGGCCGCGGGCACAGCCGCGCTAAAAAATACCCGCCCGAAGGCCGGGCGCCAAGTTCGCCCAGCGGAAAGAGGCCACAAAAACGGGTGGGCTATAGCCTTGGGGGTGGGGCTGGCCAACCTCGTCCGCCCGACTCGGAATGGAGCGAGACTTTGCGAGGCGCTCCGTGTGCCAAAATAGGCCGCGGGCACAGCCGCGCCCAAAAATACCCGCCCGAAGGCCGGGCGCCAAGTTCGCCCAGCGGAAAGAGGCCACAAAAACGGGTGGGCTATAGCCTTGGGGGTGGGGCTGGCCAACTCGTCCGCCGGACTCGGAATGGCGCGAGACTTTGCGAGGCGCTCCGTGTGCCAAAATAGGCCGCGGGCACAGCCGCGCCCAAAAATACCCGCCCGAAGGCCGGGCGCCAAGTTCGTCCAGCGGAAAGAGGCCACAAAACGGGTGGGCTATAGCCTTGGGGGTGGGGCTGGCCAACTTCGTCCGCCGGACTCGGAATGGCGCGAGACTTTGCGAGGCGCTCCGTGTGCCAAAATAGGCCGCGGGCACAGCCGCGCCTAAAAATACCCGCCCGAAGGCCGGGCGCCAAGTTCGCCCAGCGGAAAGAGGCCACAAAACGGGTGGGCTATAGCCTTGGGGGTGGGGCTGGCCAAACTCGTCCGCCGGACTCGGAATGGCGCGAGACTTTGCGAGGCGCTCCGTGTGCCAAAATAGGCCGCGGGCACAGCCGCGCCCAAAAATACCCGCCCAAGGCCGGGCGCCAAGTTCGCCCAGCGGAAAGAGGCCACAAAACGGGTGGGCTATAGCCTTGGGGGTGGGGCTGGCCAACTTCGTCCGCCGGACTCGGAATGGCGCGAGACTTTGCGAGGCGCTCCGTGTGCCAAAATAGGCCGCGGGCACAGCCGCGCCTAAAAATACCCGCCCGAAGGCCGGGCGCCAAGTTCGCCCAGCGGAAAGAGGCCACAAAAACGGGTGGGCTATAGCCTTGGGGGTGGGGCTGGCCAACTTCGTCCGCCGGACTCGGAATGGCGCGAGACTTTGCGAGGCGCCCGTGTGCCAAAATAGGCCGCGGCGGGCACAGCCGCCCAAAAATACCCGCCCCAAGGCCGGGCGCCAAGTTCGCCCAGCGGAAAGAGGCCACAAAACGGGTGGGCCATAGCCTTGGGGGGTGGGGCTGGCCAACTCGTCCGCCGGACTCGGAATGGCGCGAGACTTTGCGAGGCGCTCCGTGTGCCAAAATAGGCCGCGGGCACAGCCGCGCCTAAAAATACCCGCCCGAAGGCCGGGCGCCAAGTTCGCCCAGCGGAAAGAGGCCACAAAAACGGGTGGGCTATAGCCTTGGGGGTGGGGCTGGCCAACTTCGTCCGCCGGACTCCGAATGGCGCGAGACTTTGCGAGGCGCTCCGTGTGCCAAAAAATAGGCCGCGGGCACAGCCGCGCCCAAAAATACCCGCCCGAAGGCCGGGGTGCCAAGTTCGTCCAGCGGAAAGAGGCCACAAAACGGGTGGGCTATAGCCTTGGGGGGTGGGGCTGGCCAAATCGTCCGCCGGACTCGGAATGGCGCGAGACTTTGCGAGGCGCTCCGTGTGCCAAAATAGGGCCGGGCACAGCCGCGCCTAAAAATACCCGCCCCAAGGCCGGGCGCCAAGTTCGCCCAGCGGAAAGAGGCCACAAAAACGGGGGTGGGCTATAGCCTTGGGGGTGGGGCTGGCCCAACTCGTCCGCCGGACTCGGAATGGCGCGAGACTTTGCGAGGCGCTCCCCGTGCAAAAATAGGCCGCGGGCACAGCCGCGCCTAAAAAAATACCCGCCCGAAGGCCGGGCGCCAAGTTCGCCCAGCGGAAAGAGGCCACAAAACGGGTGGGCTATAGCCTTGGGGGTGGGGCTGGCCAACTCGTCCGCCGGACTCGGAATGGCGCGAGACTTTGCGAGGCGCTCCGTGTGCCAAAATAGGCCGCGGGCACAGCCGCGCCAAAAATACCCGCCCGAAGGCCGGGCGCCAAGTTCGCCCAGCGGAAAGAGGCCACAAAACGGGTGGGCTATAGCCTTGGGGGTGGGGCTGGCCAACAACTCGTCCCGCCGGACTCGGAATGGCGCGAGACTTTGCGAGGCGCTCCTCCGTGTGCCAAAATAGGCCGCGGGCACAGCCGCGCCAAAAATACCCGCCCAAGGCCGGCGCCAAGTTCGCCCAGCGGAAAGAGGCCACAAAAACGGGTGGGCTATAGCCTTGGGGGTGGGGCTGGCCAACTTCGTCCGCCGGACGCGGAATGGCGCGAGACTTTGCGAGGCGCCTCCGTGTGTGCCAAAATAGGCCGCGGGCACAGCCGCGCCTAAAAATACCCGCCCCAAGGCCGGGTCGCCATGTTCGCCCTGTGGAAACTGGACCAAAACACGGGTGGGCTCTAGCCTTGGGGGGTGGGGCTGGCCCACTTCGTCCGCCGGACTCGGAATGGCGGGAGACTTTGCGAGGCGCTCCGTGTGCCAAAAATAGGCCGCGGCACAGCGCGCGCCAAAAATACCCGCCCAAGGCCGGGCGCCAAGTTCGCCCAGCGGAAAGAGGCCACAAAAACGGGTGGGCTATAGCCTTGGGGGTGGGGCTGGCCAACTCGTCCGCCGGACTCGGAATGGCGCGAGACTTTGCGAGGCGCTCCGTGTGCCAAAAAAATAGGCCGCGGGCACAGCCGCGCCTAAAAATACCCGCCCGAAGGCCGGGCGCCAAGTTCGCCCAGCGGAAAGAGGCCACAAAACGGGTGGGCTATAGCCTTGGGGGTGGGGCTGGCCAACTTCGTCCGCCGGACTCGGAATGGCGCGAGACTTTGCGAGGCGCCTCCGTGTGCAAAAATAGGCCGCGGGCACAGCCGCGCCAAAAAAATACCCGCCCAAGGCCGGGCGCCAAGTTCGCCCAGTGGAAAGAGGCCACAAAAACGGGTGGGCTATAGCCTTGGGGGGTGGGCTGGCCAACTCGTCCCGCCGGACTCGGAATGGCGCGAGACTTTGCGAGGCGCCTCCGTGTGCAAAAATAGGGCCGCGGGCACAGCCGCGCCCTAAAAATACCCGCCCGAAGGCCGGGCGCCAAGTTCGCCCAGCGGAAAGAGGCCACAAAACGGGTGGGCTATAGCCTTGGGGGTGGGGCTGGCCAACTTCGTCCGCCGGACTCTCGGAATGGCGCGAGACTTTGCGAGGCGCCTCCGTGTGCCAAAAAGGCCGCGGGCACAGCCGCGCCAAAAATACCCGCCCAAGGCCGGGCGCCAAGTTCGGCCCAGCGAAAGAGGCCACAAAACGGGTGGGCTATAGCCTTGGGGGTGGGGCTGGCCAACTTCGTCCCGCCGGACTCGGAATGGCGCGAGACTTTGCGAGGCGCTCCGTGTGCCAAAATAGGCCGCGGGCACAGCCGCGCCCAAAAATACCCGCCCCAAGGCCGGGCGCCAAGTTCGCCCAGCGGAAAGAGGCCACAAAAACGGGTGGGCAATAGCCTTGGGGGTTGGGCGTGGCCAACTCGTCCGCTCGGACTCGGAATGGCGCGAGACTTTGCGAGGCGCTCCGTGTGCCAAAAATATAGCCGCGGGCACAGCCGCGCCCAAAAATACCCGCCCAAGGCCGGGCGCCACGTTCGTCCAGCGGAAACAGGCCACAAAACGGGGTGGGCTATTGCCTGGGGGGTGGGGCTGGCCAACTTCGTCCGCCGGACTCGGAATGGCGCGAGACTTTGCGAGGCGCCTCCGTGTGCCAAAAATAGGCCGCGGGCACAGCCGCGCCCAAAAATACCCGCCCGAAGGCCGGGGCGCCAAGTTCGTCCAGCGGAAAGAGGCCACAAAAACGGGTGGGCTATAGCCTTGGGGGGGGGGGGCTGGCCACCTGCGTCCGCCGGACGCGGAATGGCGCGGGACTTGGCGAGGCGACTCCGTGTGCAAAATATAGGCCGCGGGCACAGCCGCGCCAAAAAATACCCGCCCAAGGCCGGGCGCCAAGTTCGTCCAGCGGTAAGAGGCCACAAAACCGGGTGGGCTATAGCCTTGGGGGTCGGGCTGGCCAACTTCGTCCGCCGGACTCGGAATGGCGCGAGACTTTGCGAGCCGCCTCCGTGTGCCAAAAATAGGCCGCGGGCACAGCCGCGCCAAAATACCCGCCCAAGGCCGGGCGCCAAGTTCGCCCAGCGGAAAGAGGCCACAAAACGGGTGGGCTATAGCCTTGGGGGTGGGGCTGGCCAACTCTCGTCCGCCGGACTCGGAATGGCGCGAGACTTTGCGAGGCGCCCGTGTGCTAAAAAAAAATAGGCCGGGCGGGCACAGCCGCGCCCCAAAATACCCGCCCGAAGGCCGGGCGCCAAGTTCGCCCAGCGGAAAGAGGCCACAAAACGGGTGGGCTATAGCCTTGGGGGTGGGGCTGGCCAACTCGTCCGCCGGACTCGGAATGGCGCGAGACTTTGCGAGGCGCCTCCGTGTGCCAAAAATAGGCCGGGGGCACAGCCGCGCAAAAATATACCCGCCCAAGGCCGGGCGCCAAGTTCGCCCAGCGGAAAGAGGCCACAAAACGGGTGGGCTATAGCCTTGGGGGTGGGGCTGGCCAACTCGTCCGCCGGACTCGGAATGGCGCGAGACTTTGCGAGGCGCGCCCGTGGGCCAAAATAGGCCGCGGGCACAGCGCCAAAAAAAATACCCCCCGAAGGCCGGGCAAGTTCGCCCAGCGGAAAGAGGCCACAAAAACGGGTGGGCTATAGCCTTGGGGGTGGGGCTGGCCAACTTCGTCCGCCGGACTCGGAATGGCGCGAGACTTTGCGAGGCGCCTCCGTGTGCCAAAAATAGGCCGCGGGCACAGCCGCGCCCAAAAATACCCGCCCGACGGCCGGGGCGCCACGTTCGCCCAGCGGAAAGAGGCCACAAAACCGGGTGGGCTATAGCCTTGGGGGGTGGGGCTGGCCAACTTCGTCCGCCGGACTCCGAATGGCGCGAGACTTTGCGAGGCGCCTCCGTGTGCCAAAAATAGGCCGCGGGCACAGCGCGCGCCAAAAATACCCGCCCGAAGGCCGGGCGCCAAGTTCGCCCAGCGGAAAGAGGCCACAAAACGGGTGGGCTATAGCCTTGGGGGTGGGGCTGGCCAACTCTCGTCCGCCGGACTCGGAATGGCGCGAGACTTTGCGAGGCGCCCGTGTGCCAAAATAGGTCGCGGGCACAGCCGCGCAAAAAAAAAATACCCGCCCGAAGGCCGGGGCGCCCCGTTCGCCCCGCGGAAAGAGGCCACCACACCGGGGGGGCCATAGCCCGGGGGGGCGGGGCTGGCCAACTTCGTCCGCCGGACTCGGAATGGCGCGAGACTTTGCGAGGCGCCGCGCCAAGTTCGTCCAGCGGAAAATTAGGCCGCGGCCACAGCCGCGCCCAAAAATACCCGCCCGAAGGCCGGGGCGCCAAGTTCGCCCAGCGGAAAGAGGCCACAAAAACGGGTGGGCTATAGCCTTGGGGGGTGGGGCTGGCCAACTTCGTCCGCCGGACTCGGAATGGCGCGAGACTTTGCGAGGCGCCTCCGTGTGCCAAAAATCGGCCGCGGGGCACAGCCGCGCCCAAAAATACCCGCCCAAGGCCGGGCGCCAAGTTCGCCCAGCGGAAAGAGGCCACAAAACGGGTGGGCTATAGCCTTGGGGGTGGCTGGGCTGGCCAACTCGTCCGCCGGACTCGGAATGGCGCGAGACTTTGCGAGGCGCCCGTGTGTGCCAAAATAGGCCGCGGGCACAGCCGCGCTAAAAATACCCGCCCGAAGGCCGGGCGCCAAGTTCGGCCCAGCGGAAAGAGGCCACAAAACGGGTGGGCTATAGCCTTGGGGGTGGGGCTGGCCAACTCTGGTCCGCCGGACTCGGAATGGCGCGAGACTTTGCGAGGCGCTCCGTGTGCCAAAATAGGCCGCGGGCACAGCCGCGCCCAAAAATACCCGCCCGAAGGCCGGGCGCCAAGTTCGGCCCAGCGGAAAGAGGCCACAAAACGGGTGGGCCTATAGGGTCCGGGGGGTGGGGCTGGCCAACTTCGTCCGCTCGGACTCGGAATGGCGAGACTTTGCGAGGCGCCCGTGTGCCAAAAATAGGCCGCGGGCACAGCCGCGGGGCCAGACTCAAGGGGCTGGCAAAAATACCCGCCCCAAGGCCGGGCGCCAAGTTCGCCCAGCGGAAAGAGGCCACAAAAACGGGTGGGCTATAGCCTTGGGGGGGGGCTGGCCAACTTCGTCCGCCGGACTCGGAATGGCGCGAGACTTTGCGAGGCGCTCCGTGTGCCAAAAATAATAGGCCGCGGGCACAGCGCGCGCCTAAAAATACCCGCCCAAGGCCGGGCGCCAAGTTCGCCCAGCGGAAAGAGGCCACAAAACGGGTGGGCTATAGCCTGGGGGGTGGGGCTGGCCAACTCGTCCCGCCGGACTCGGAATGGCGCGAGACTTTGCGAGGCGCTCCGTGTGCCCAAAAATAGGCCGCCGGCACAGCCGCCCCAAAAAAATACCCCCCGACGGCCGGGCGCCAAGTTCGCCCAGCGGAAAGAGGCCACAAAAACGGTGGGCTATAGCCTTGGGGGTGGGGCTGGCCAACTCGTCCGCCGGACTCGGAATGGCGCGAGACTTTGCGAGGCGCCCGTGTGCAAAATAAATAGGCCGCGGCACAGCCGCGCTAAAAAAATACCCGCCCCAAGGCCGGGCGCCAAGTTCGCCCAGCGGAAAGAGGCCAAAAACGGGTGGGCTATAGCCTTGGGGGTGGGGCTGGCCAACTCGTCCGCCGGACTCGGAATGGCGCGAGACTTTGCGAGGCGAGGCCTCCCGTGTGCCAAAATAGGCCGCGGGCACAGCCGCGCCCAAAAATACCCGCCCAAGGCCGGGCGCCAAGTTCGTCCAGCGGAAAGAGACCACAAAAAGGGGTGGGCTATAGCCTGGGGGGTGGGGCTTGCCAACAACTCGTCCGCCGGACTCGGCATGGCGCGAGACTTTGCGAGGGCGCTCCGTGTGCCAAAAATACGCCGGGGGCACAGCCGCGCCAAAAATACCCCCGCCCAAGGCCGGGCGCCAAGTTCGCCCAGCGGAAAGAGGCCACAAAACGGGTGGGCTATAGCCTTGGGGGTGGGGCTGGCCAACTTCGTCCGCCGGACTCGGAATGGCGCGAGACTTTGCGAGGCGCCTCCGTGCCAAAAAATAGGCGCGGGCACAGCCGCGCCAAAAAAATACCCGCCCAAGGCCGGGCGCCAAGTTCGTCCAGCGGAAAGAGGCCACAAAAAAGGGTGGGCTATAGCCTTGGGGGGTGGGGCTGGCCAACTTCGTCCGCCGGACTCGGAATGGCGCGAGACTTTGCGAGGCTCCCTCCGTGTGTGCCAAAATAGGCCGCGGGCACAGCCGCGCCAAAAAAATATACCCGCCCGAAGGCCGGGCGCCAAGTTCGCCCAGCGGAAAGAGGCCACAAAAACGGGTGGGCTATAGCCTTGGGGGTGGGGCTGGCCAACTCGTCCGCCGGACTCGGAATGGCGCGAGACTTTGCGAGGCGCCTCCGTGTGCCAAAATAGGCCGCGGGCACAGCCGCGCCCAAAAATACCCGCCCGAAGGCCGGGCGCCAAGTTCGCCCAGCGGAAAGAGGCCACAAAACGGGTGGGCTATAGCCTTGGGGGTGGGGCTGGCCAACTTCGTCCGCCGGACTCGGAATGGCGCGAGACTTTGCGAGGCGCCTCCGTGTGCCAAAATAGGCCGCGCGGGCACAGCCGCGCCTAAAAATACCCGCCCAAGGCCGGGGCGCCAAGTTCGTCCAGCGGAAAGAGGCCACAAAAACGGGTGGGCTATAGCCTTGGGGGGTGGGCTGGCCAACGTCGTCCGCCGGGCTCGGAAGGGCGGGAGACTTTGCGAGGCGCTCCGTGTGCAAAAATAGGCCGCGGGCACAGCCGCGCCTAAAAAAATACCGCACCAAGGCCGGGCGCCAAGTTCGTCCAGCGGAAAGAGGCCACAAAACGGGTGGGCTATAGCCTTGGGGGGTGGGGCTGGCCAACTTCGTCCGCCGGACTCGGACAGGGGAGGGGCGTCGTGAGGCGCCTCCGTGTGCCAAAAATAGGCCGCGGGCACAGCCGCGCCCAAAAATACCCGCCCGAAGGCCGGGGCGCCAAGTTCGTCCAGCGGAAAGAGGCCACAAAAACGGGTGGGCTATAGCCTTGGGGGGGGGGGCTGGCCAACTTCGTCCGCCGGACTCGGAATGGCGCGAGACTTTGCGAGGCCCTCCGTGTGCATAAAATAGGCCGCGGGCACAGCCGCGCCCAAAAAATACCCCCCAAGGCCGGGCGCCAAGTTCGCCCAGCGGAAAGAGGCCACAAAAAAAACGGGTGGGCTATAGCCTTGGGGTGGGGCTGGCCAACTCGTCCGCCGGACTCGGAATGGCGCGAGACTTTGCGAGGCGCTCCGTGTGCAAAAATAGGCCGCGGGCACAGCCGCGCCAAAAATACCCCGCCCGAAGGCCGGGCGCCAAGTTCGCCCAGCGGAAAGAGGCCACAAAAAAGGTTGGGCTATAGCCTTGCGGGGTGGGGCTTTCCAAATTCGTCCGCCGGACTCGGAATGGCGCGAGACTTTGCGAGGCGCCTGTGTGTGTGCCAAAATAGGCCGCGGGCACAGCCGCGCCCAAAATACCCGCCCAAGGCCGGGCGCCAAGTTCGCCCAGCGGAAAGAGGCCACAAAACGGGTGGGCTATAGCCTTGGGGGTGGGGCTGGCCAACTCGTCCGCCGGACTCGGAATGGCGCGAGACTTTGCGAGGCGCCTCCGTGTGCCAAAATAGGCCGCGGGCACAGCCGCGCAAAAAAATACCCCGCCCCGAAGGCCGGGCGCCAAGTTCGCCCAGCGGAAAGAGGCCACAAAACGGGTGGGCTATAGCCTTGGGGGTGGGGCTGGCCAACTCGTCCGCCGGACTCGGAATGGCGCGAGACTTTGCGAGGCGCCTCCGTGCCAAAAAAAATAGGCCGCGGGCACAGCCGCGCCCAAAAATACCCGCCCCAAGGCCGGGGCGCCAAGTTCGTCCAGCGGAAAGAGGCCACAAAACGGGGGGGCTATAGCCTTGGGGGGTGGGGCTGGCCAACTTCTCCGCCGGACTACCCGGAATGGCGCGAGACTTTGCGAGAGGCCCGTGTGGGGGGGGGGGCGGCGGGCACAGCCCCAAAAGCCCGCGCGCAAAGGGGGGTGGGGCCGGCCAACAAGCCCGCCCGAAGGCCGGGCGCCAAGTTCTGGCCCAGCGGAAAGAGGCCACAAAAACGGGTGGGCTATAGCCTTGGGGGTGGGGCTGGCCAACTCGTCCGCCGGACTCGGAATGGCGCGAGACTTTGCGAGGCGCTCCGTGTGCCAAAAATAGGCCGCGGGCCCACCCGCTCCCAAAAATACCCGCACAAATGGCGCGGCGCCTAGTCCGCCCAGCGGAAAGAGGCCACAAAAACGGGTGGGCTATAGCCTTGGGGGGTGGGGGGCTGGCCAACTCGTCCGCCGGACTCGGAATGGCGCGAGACTTTGCGAGGCGCTCCGTGTGCCAAAATAGGCCGCGGGCACAGCCGCGCCAAAAAAATACCCGCCCCAAGGCCGGGCGCCAAGTTCGCCCAGCGGAAAGAGGCCACAAAACGGGTGGGCTATAGCCTTGGGGGTGGGGCTGGCCAACTTCGTCCGCCGGACTCGGAATGGCGCGAGACTTTGCGAGGCGCCTCCGTGTGCCAAAAATAGGCCAGCGGGCACAGCCGCGCCCAAAAAAATACCCGCCCGAAGGCCGGGCGCCAAGTTCGCCCAGCGGAAAGAGGCCACAAAACGGGTGGGCTATAGCCTTGGGGTGGGGGGCTGGCCAACTCGTCGCCGGACTCTCGAATGGCGCGAGACTTTTGAGGAGGCGCGAGACTGCCAAAAATAGGCGCGCTCCGCACAGCCGCCAAAAATAGGCCCAAGGCCGGGGCGCCAAGTTCGTCCAGCGGACAGAGGCCACAAAACCGGGGGCGCTATAGCCGTGGGGGTGGGGCTGGCCAACTCGGGCGGAATGGCGCGAGCCAAGTTCGGGCCCAGCCGCGCCCCAAAAGAGGCAAGGCACAAAAGCGGAAAGGTGGGCTATAGCCTTGGGGGTGGGGCTGGCCAACTCGTCCGCCCGACTCGGCATGGCGCGAGACTTTGCGAGGCGCCCCCGTGTGCCAAAAATAGGCCGCGGGCACAGCCGGGCCAAAAATAACCCGCCCAAGGCCGGGCGCCAAGTTCGCCCAGCGGAAAGAGGCCACAAAAACGGGTGGGCTATACCGTGGGGGGGGGGGCTGGCCAACTCGTCCGCCGGACTCGGAATGGCGCGAGACTTTGCGAGGCGCCTCCGTGCAAAAAAATAGGCCGCGGGCACAGCCGCGCCCAAAAATACCCGCCCCAAGGCCGGGCGCCAAGTTCGGCCCAGCGGAAAGAGGCCACAAAAACGGGTGGGCTATAGCCTTGGGGGGGGGCTGGCCAACTTCGTCCGCCGGACTCGGAATGGCGCGAGACTTTGCGAGGCGCCCGTGTGCAAAAAAATAGGCCGGCGGGCACAGCCGCGCCTAAAAATACCCCGCCCGAAGGCCGGGCGCCAAGTTCGCCCAGCGGAAAGAGGCCACAAAAACGGGTGGGCTATAGCCTTGGGGGGGGGGCCTGGCAAACTCGTCCGCCGGACTCGGAATGGCCCGAGACTTTGCGAGGCGCCTCCGTGTGCAAAAATAGGCCGCGGGCACAGGCACAGCCGCGCCTAAAAAAAATACCCGCCCAAGGCCGGGCGCCAAGTTCGCCAGCGGAAAGAGGCCACAAAAACGGGTGGGCTATAGCTTGGGGGTGGGGCTGGCACAACTCCGTCCGCTCGGACTCGGAATGGCGCGAGACTTTGCGAGGCGCCTCCGTGTGCAAAAATAGGGCGGGGGCACAGCCGCGCCCAAAAATACCCGCCCGAAGGCCGGGGCGCCAAGTTCGTCCAGCGGAAAGAGGCCACAAAACGGGTGGGCTATAGCCTTGGGGGTGGGGCTGGCCAACTTCGTCCGCCGGACTCGGAATGGCGAGCGAGACTTTGCGAGGCGCCGTGTGCCAAAAATAGGCCGCGGGCACAGCGCGCCTAAAAATACCCGCCCCCAAGGCCGGGCGCCAAGTTCGCCCAGCGGAAAGAGGCCACAAAACGGGTGGGCTATAGCCTTGGGGGTGGGGCTGGCCAACTCGTCCGCCGGACTCGGAATGGCGCGAGACTTTGCGAGGCGCCCGTGTGCCAAAAATAGGCCGCGGGCACAGCCGCGCCCAAAAATACCCGCCCGAAGGCCGGGGCTCAAAGTTCGACCAGCCGTCAGAAGACCCAACAACGGGTGTAATATAGACTTGGGGGGTGGGGCTGGCCAACTTCGTCCGCCGGACTCGGAATGGCGCGAGACTTTGCGAGGCGCCCGTGTGTGTGGCAAAAATAGGCCGCGGGCACAGCCGCGCGCCAAAAATACCCGCCCAAGGCCGGGCGCCAAGTTCGCCCAGCGGAAAAGAGGCCAAAAACGGGTGGGCTATAGCCTTGGGGGTGGGGCTGGCCAACTTCGTCCGCCGGACTCGGAATGGCGCGAGACTTTGCGAGGCGCCTCCGTGTGCCAAAAATAGGCGCGGGCACAGCCGCGCTAAAAAAAATACCCGCCCGAAGGCCGGGCGCCAAGTTCGTCCAGCGGAAAGAGGCCACAAAACGGGTGGGCTATAGCCTTGGGGGTGGGGCTGGCCAACTTCGTCCGCCGGACTCGGAATGGCGCGAGACTTTTTGCGAGGCGCTCCGTGTGCCAAAATAGGCCGCGGGCACAGCCGCGCCCAAAAAAATACCCGCCCGAAGGCCGGGCGCCAAGTTTCGCCCAGCGGAAAGAGGCCACAAAAACGGGTGGGCTATAGCCTTGGGGGTGGGGCTGGCCAACTTCGTCCGCCGGACTCGGAATGGCGCGAGACTTTGCGAGGCGCCTCCCAAAAAATAGGCCGCGGGCACAGCCGCGCCCAAAAATACCCGCCCGAAGGCCGGGCGCCAAGTCTGGCCCAGCGGAAAAAGTTCACAAAAACGGGTGGGCTATAGCCGTGGGGGGTGGGGCTGGCCAACGTCGTCCGCCGGACTCGGAATGGCGCGAGACTTTGCGAGGCGCCTCCGCGTTGCAAAAATAGGCCGCGGGCACAGCCGCGCCCAAAAATACCCGCCCAAGGCCGGGCGCCAAGTTCGCCCAGCGGAAAGAGGCCACAAAACGGGTGGGCTATAGCCTTGGGGGTGGGGCTGGCCAACTTCGTCCCGCCGGACTCGGAATGGCGCGAGACTTTGCGAGGCGCTCCGTGTGCCAAAATAGGCCGCGGGCACAGCCGCGCCAAAAAAATACCCGCCAAGGCCGGGCGCCAAGTTCGCCCAGCGGAAAGAGGCCACAAAACGGGTGGGCTATAGCCTGGGGGGTGGGGCTGGCCAACTCGTCGTCCGCCGGACTCGGAATGGCGCGAGACTTTGCGAGGCGCCCGTGTGCCAAAAATAGGCCGCGGGCACAGCCGCGCCAAAAAAATACCCCCCAAGGCCGGGCGCCAAGTTCGCCCAGCGGAAAGAGGCCACAAAACGGGTGGGCTATAGCCTGGGGGGGGGGGGCTGGCCAACTCGTCCGCCGGACTCGGAATGGCGCGAGACTTTGCGAGGCGCCCGTGTGTGCAAAAAATAGGCGCGCGGGCACAGCCGCGCCTAAAAATACCCGCCCCAAGGCCGGGCGCCAAGTTCGCCAGCGGAAAGAGGCCACAAAACGGGTGGGCTATAGCCTGGGGGGGGCTGGCCAACTTCGTCCGCCGGACTCGGAATGGCGTGAGACTTTGGGAGCACCGTCCCTGTGCCAAAAATTGGCCGCGGGCACAGCCGCGCCCAAAAAATACCCGCCCGAAGGCCGGGCGCCAAGTTCGTCCAGGAAAGAGGCCACAAAACGGGTGGGCTATAGCCTTGGGGGTGGGGCTGGCCAACTCTCGTCCGCCGGACTCGGAATGGCGCGAGACTTTGCGAGGCGCCTCCGTGTGTGCCAAAATAGGCCGCGGGCACAGCCGCGCCTAAAAATACCCGCCCAAGGCCGGGCGCCAAGTTCGCCCAGCGGAAAGAGGCCACAAAACGGGTGGGCTATAGCCTTGGGGGTGGGGCTGGCTGGCCAACTCGTCCGCCGGACTCGGAATGGCGCGAGACTTTGCGAGGCGCTCCGTGTGCCAAAATAGGCCGCGGGCACAGCCGCGCCAAAAAAATACCCGCCCGAAGGCCGGGCGCCAAGTTCTGGCCCAGCGGAAAGAGGCCACAAAAACGGGTGGGCTATAGCCTTGGGGGGGGGTGGGGCTGGGCCAACTTCTGTCCGCCGGACTCGGAATGGCGCGAGACTTTGCGAGGCGCCTCGTGTGTGCCAAAAAAATAGGCCGCGGGCACAGCCGCGCTAAAAATACCCGCCCAAGGCCGGGCGCCAAGTTCGCCCAGCGGAAAGAGGCCACAAAAACGGGTGGGCTATAGCCTTGGGGGTGGGGCTGGCCAACTCGTCCGCCGGACTCGGAATGGCGCGAGACTTTGCGAGGCGCCTCCCGTGCAAAAAAGGCCGCGGGCACAGGCCGCGGGCACAGCCTCGCGAAAAATCCCCCCCCCAAGGCCGGGGCGCCAAGTTCGTCCAGCGGAAAGAGGCCACAAAAACGGGTGGGCTATAGCGGGGGGGGGTGGGGCTGGCCAACTTCGTCCGCCGGACTCGGAATGGCGCGAGACTTTGCGAGGCGCCTCCGTGTGCGAAAAATAGGGCGCGGGCCCAGCCGCGCAAAAAAATACCCGCCCCAAGGCCGGGCGCCAAGTTCGCCCAGCGGAAAGAGGCCACAAAAACGGGTGGGCTATAGCCTTGGGGGTGGGGCTGGCCAACTCGTCCGCCGGACTCGGAATGGCGCGAGACTTTGCGAGGCGCTCCGTGTGCCAAAAAATAGGCCGCGGGCACAGCGCGCCCAAAAATACCCGCCCGAAGGCCGGGCGCCAAGTTCGCCCAGCGGAAAGAGGCCACAAAACGGGTGGGCTATAGCCTTGGGGGGGGCTGGCCAACTCTGGCCAACTCTCGTCCCGCGCGGACTCGGAATGGCGCGAGACTTTGCGAGCAGGCGCTCCGTGTGCCAAAATAGGCCGGGGCACAGCCGCGCCCAAAAATACCCGCCCGAAGGCCGGGCGCCAAGTCGGCCCAGCGGAAAGAGGCCACAAAACGGGTGGGCTATAGCCTGGGGGTGGGGCTGGCCAACCGCCCAAGGTCGTCCGCTCGGACTCGGAATGGCGCGAGACTGGGCTTGCGAGGCGCCCGTGTGACTCAAAATGGCAAACTTCAGGCGGGCACAGCCGCGCCAAAAAATACCCGCCCCAAGGCCGGGCGCCAAGTTCGCCCAGCGGAAAGAGGCCACAAAACGGGTGGGCTATAGCCTTGGGGGTGGGGCTGGCCAACTCGTCCGCCGGACTCGGAATGGCGCGAGACTTTGCGAGGCGCCCGTGTGCCAAAAATAGGCCGCGGGCACAGCCGCCAAAAAAATACCCGCCCAAGGCCGGGCGCCAAGTTCGCCCAGCGGAAAGAGGCCACAAAAACGGGTGGGCTATAGCCTGGGGGTGGGGCTGGCCAAACTCGTCCGCCGGACTCGGAATGGCGCGAGACTTTGCGAGGCGCCGCTCCGTGTGCCAAAAATAGGCCGCGGGCACAGCCGCGCCTAAAAATACCCGCCCAAGGCCGGGCGCCAAGTTCGCCCAGCGGAAAGAGGCCACAAAACGGGTGGGCTATAGCCTTGGGGGTGGGGCTGGCCAACTCGTCGTCCGCCGGACTCGGAATGGCGCGAGACTTTGCGAGAGGCCTCCGTGTGCAAAAAAAATAGGCCGCGGGCACAGCCGCGCCCAAAAATACCCGCCCAAGGCCGGCGCGCCAAGTTCGGCCCAGCGGTAAGAGGCCACAAAAACGGGTGGGCTATAGCCTTGGGGGGTGGGGATGGCCAACTCTCGTCCGCCGGACTCGGAATGGCGCGAGACTTTGCGAGGCGCCCCGTGTGCCAAAATAGGCCGCGGGCACAGCGCGCTAAAAAAATACCCGCCCGAAGGCCGGGCGCCAAGTTCGCCCAGCGGAAAGAGGCCACAAAAACGGGTGGGCTATAGCCTTGGGGGGGGGGCATGCCGACTTCGTACGCCCGAATCGGAATGGCGCGAGACTTTGCGAGGCGGCGCTCCGTGTGCCGTGTGCAAAATAGGCGCGGGCACAGCCGCCTAAAAATACCCGCCCCAAGGCCGGGCGCCAGGTTCGCCCAGCGGAAAGCGGCCACAAAAACGGGTGGGCTATCGCCTTGGGGGGGGGGCTGGCCAACTTCGTCCGCCGGACTCGGAATGGCGCGAGACTTTGCGAGGCGCTCCGTGTGTGCAAAAATAGGGGCGGGGGCACAGCGCCAAAAAAATACCCCCCGAAGGCCGGGCGCCAAGTTCGCCCAGCGGAAAGAGGCCACAAAACGGGTGGGCTATAGCCTTGGGGGTAGCTTGGGGGGGCTGGCCAACTTCGTCCGCCGGACTCGGAATGGCGCGAGACTTTGCGAGGCGCTCCGTGTGCAAAAAATAATAGGCACGGGCACAGCCGCAAAAAAATACCCGCCCGAAGGCCGGGCGCCAAGTTCGCCCAGCGGAAAGAGGCCACAAAAACGGGTGGGCTATAGCCTTGGGGGGGGGCTGGCCAACTTCGTCCGCCGGACTCGGAATGGCGCGAGACTTTGCGAGGCGCTCCGTGTGCAAAAATAGGCGCGGGCACAGCCGCGCCAAAAATACCCGCCCAAGGCCGGGCGCCAAGTTCGCCCAGCGGAAAGAGGCCACAAAAACGGGTGGGCTATAGCCTTGGGGGTGGGGCTGGCCAACTTCGTCCGCCGGACTCGGAATGGCGCGAGACTTTGCGAGGCGCCTCCGTGTGCCAAAATAGGCCGCGGGCACAGCCGCCTAAAAATACCCGCCCCAAGGGCCGGGCGCCAAGTTCGCCAGCGGA
Organism: Citrus sp. QX-2021; assembly: GCA_030444885.1. NCBI lineage: Eukaryota > Viridiplantae > Streptophyta > Magnoliopsida > Sapindales > Rutaceae > Citrus > Citrus sp. QX-2021. Next base: position 53,024 of record JAUJEF010000167.1, read on the forward strand.
AAGAGGCCACAAAACGGGTGGGCTATAGCCTTGGGGGTGGGGCTGGCCAACTCTCGTCCGCCGGACTCGGAATGGCGCGAGACTTTGCGAGGCGCCCCGTGTGCCAAAATAGGCCGCGGGCACAGCCGCGCCTAAAAATACCCGCCCGAAGGCCGGGCGCCAAGTTCGTCCAGCGGAAAGAGGCCACAAAACGGGTGGGCTATAGCCTTGGGGGTGGGGCTGGCCAACTTCGTCCGCCGGACTCGGAATGGCGCGAGACTTTGCGAGGCGCCCTCCGTGCCAAAAAAATAGGCCGCGGGCACAGCCGCTAAAAAAATACCCGCCCGAAGGCCGGGCGCCAAGTTCGTCCAGCGGAAAGAGGCCACAAAAACGGGTGGGCTATAGCCTTGGGGGTGGGGCTGGCCAACTTCGTCCGCCGGACTCGGAATGGCGCGAGACTTTGCGAGGCGCTCCGTGTGCCAAAAAAATAGGCCGCGGGCACAGCCGCGCCCAAAAATACCCGCCCAAGGCCGGGCGCCAAGTTCGCCCAGCGGAAAGAGGCCACAAAAACGGGTGGGCTATAGCCTTGGGGTGGGGCTGGCCAACTTCGTCCGCCGGACTCGGAATGGCGCGAGACTTTGCGAGGCGCTCCGTGTGCCAAAAAATAGGCCGCGGGCACAGCCGCGCCTAAAAAAATACCCGCCCGAAGGCCGGGCGCCAAGTTCGCCCAGCGGAAAGAGGCCACAAAACGGGTGGGCTATAGCCTTGGGGGTGGGGCTGGCCAACTTCGTCCGCCGGACTCGGAATGGCGCGAGACTTTGCGAGGCGCCTCCGTGTGCCAAAATAGGCCGCGGGCACAGCCGCGCCTAAAAATACCCGCCCGAAGGCCGGGCGCCAAGTTCGCCCAGCGGAAAGAGGCCACAAAACGGGTGGGCTATAGCCTTGGGGGTGGGGGTGGACTACTTCCTCCGCCTGACTCGGAATGGGGCTAGACTTTGCGAGGCTCCTCCGTGTGCCAAATATAGGCCGCGGGCACAGCCGCGCCAAAAAATACCGGCCCGAAGGCCGGGGCGCCAAGTTCGTCCAGCGGAAAATGGCCACAAAACTGGCTGGGCTATAGCCTTGGGGGGTGGGGCTGGCCAACTTCGTCCGCCGGACTCGGAATGGCGCGAGACTTTGCGAGGCGCCTCCGTGTGCCAAAAATAGGCCGCGGGCACAGCCGCGCCCAAAAATACCCGCCCCAAGAAGGGGCGCCGTCGGCCCAGCGGAAAGAGGCCACAAAACGGGTGGCCTATAGCCCTGGGGGGTGGGGCTGGCCAACTTCCTCCGCCGGACTCGGAATGGAGCGATACTTCGTTAGGCGGTTGCGTGTGCCAAAAATAGGCCGCGGGCACAGCGGCGCCCAAAAATACCCGCCCGAAGGCCGGGCGCCAAGTTCGCCCAGCGGAAAGAGGCCACAAAAACGGGTGGGCTATAGCCTTGGGGGTGGGGCTGGCCAACTCGTCCGCCGGACTCGGAATGGCGCGAGACTTTGCGAGGGCCTCCGTGTGCCAAAATAGGCCGCGGGCACAGCCGCAAAAAAAAATACCCGCCCCAAGGCCGGGCGCCAAGTTCGGCCCAGCGGAAAGAGGCCACAAAAACGGGTGGGCTATAGCCTTGGGGGTGGGGCTGGCCAACTTCGTCCGCCGGACTCGGAATGGCGCGAGACTTTGCGAGGCGCCTCCGTGTGCCAAAATAGGCCGCGGGCACAGCCGCGCCCAAAAATACCCGCCCAAGGCCGGGCGCCAAGTTCGTCCAGCGGAAAGAGGCCAAAAACGGGTGGGCTATAGCCTTGGGGGTGGGGCTGGCCAACTCGTCCGCCGGACTCGGAATGGCGCGAGACTTTGCGAGGCGCCTCCCGTGTGCCAAAATAGGCCGCGGGCACAGCCGCGCCAAAAAAATACCCGCCCCAAGGCCGGGCGCCAAGTTCGTCCCCAGGAAAGAGGCCACAAAACGGGTGGGCTATAGCCTGGGGGGTGGGGCTGGCCAAACTCGTCCGCCGGACTCGGAATGGCGCGAGACTTTGCGAGGAGGCGCCCGTGTGCCAAAAATAGGCCGCGGGCACAGCCGCGCCAAAAATACCCGCCCGAAGGCCGGGCGCCAAGTTGGCCCAGCGGAAAGAGGCCACAAAACGGGTGGGCTATAGCCTTGGGGGTGGGGCTGGCCAACTCGTCCGCCGGACTCGGAATGGCGCGAGACTTTGCGAGGCTCCCGTGGGCCAAAATTGGCCGCGGGCACAGCCGCGCCCAAAAAAATACCCGCCCGAAGGCCGGGGAGCCAAGTTCGGCCCAGCGGAAAGAGGCCACAAAACGGGTGGGCTATAGCCTTGGGGGTGGGGCTGGCCAACTACGGCCGCCGGACGCGGAATGGCGAGACTTTGCGAGGCGCCTCCGTGTGCCAAAATAGGCCGCGGCACAGCCGCGCCCAAAAATACCCGCCCAAGGCCGGGCGCCAAGTTCTGGGTCCAGCGGAAAGAGGCCACAAAACGGGTGGGCTATAGCCTTGGGGGTGGGGCTGGCCAACTCTCGTCCCGCCGGACTCGGAATGGCGCGAGACTTTGCGAGGCGCCTCCGTGTGCCAAAAATAGGCCGCGGGCACAGCCGCGCCCAAAAATACCCGCCCGAAGGCCGGGGCGCCAAGTTCGTCCAGCGGAAAGAGGCCACAAAAACGGGTGGGCTATAGCCTTGGGGGGGGGGGCTGGCAACTTCGTCCGCCGGACTCGGAATGGCGCGAGACTTTGCGAGGCGCCTCCGTGTGCCAAAAATAGGCCGCGGGCACAGCCGCGCCCAAAAATACCCGCCCGAAGGCCGGGGCGCCAAGTTCGCCCAGCGGAAAGAGGCCACAAAAACGGGTGGGCGATAGCCTTGGGGTGGGGCTGGCCAACTCGTCCGCCGGACTCGAAATGGCGCGAGAATGGCGCGAGACTGCGAAGGCCGGGCGCCTCCAGCGGAAAGAGGCCAAAAAAATAGGCTATAGCCTGGGGCACAGCGCCCAAAAATACCGCCCGAAGGCCGGGCGCCAAAAAATACCCGCCCGAAGGCCGGGCGCCAGCGGGAAAGAAAAGGCCACAAACGGGTGGGCTATAGCCTTGGGGGTGGGGCTGGCCAACTCGTCCGCCGGACTCGGAATGGCGCGAGACTTTGCGAGGCGCTCCGTGTGCCAAAATAATAGGGCGGACACAGCCGCGCCCAAAAATACCCGCCCGAAGGCCGGGGCGCCGGGGTCGGCCAGCGGAAGGAGGCCACAAAAACGGGTGGGCTATAGCCTGGGGGGGGGGGGCTGGCCAACTTCGTCCGCCGGACTCGGACTGGCGCGAGACTTTGCGAGGCGGGTCCGTGTGCCAAAGTTAGGCCAGGCGGGCACAGCCGCGCCTAAAAATACCCGCCCGAAGGCCGGGCGCCAAGTTCGCCCAGCGAAAGAGGCCACAAAACGGGGGGCTATAGCCTTGGGGGTGGGCTGGCAAACTTCGGTCCGCCGGACTCGGAATGGCGCGAGACTTTGCGAGGCGCCTCCGTGCCAAAAAAATAGGCCGCGGGCACAGCCAAAGAAAAAAATACCCGCCCAAGGCCGGCGCCAAGTTCGCCCAGCGGAAAGAGGCCACAAAACGGGTGGGCTATAGCCTTGGGGGTGGGGCTGGCCAACTTCGTCCGCCGGACTCGGAATGGCGCGAGACTGCGCGGCGCCGCCCGTGTGCCAAAAATAGGCCGCGCGGGCACAGCCGCGCCCAAAAATACCCGCCCGACGGCCGGGGCGCCAAGTTCGTCCAGCGGAAAGAGGCCACAAAAACGGGTGGGCTATAGCCTTGGGGGTGGGGCTGGCCAACTTCGTCCGCCGGACTCGGAATGGCGCGAGACTTTGCGAGGCGCTCCGTGTGCCAAAAATAGGCCGCGGGCACAGCCGCGCGCCCTAAAAATACCCGCCCAAGGCCGGGCGCCAAGTTCGCCCAGCGGAAAGAGGCCACAAAACGGGTGGGCTATAGCCTTGGGGGTGGGGCTGGCCAACTCGTCCGCCGGACTCGGAATGGCGCGAGACTTTGCGAGGCGCCTCCGTGTGCCAAAATAGGCCGCGGGCACAGCCGCGCCAAAAATACCCGCCCGAAGGCCGGGCGCCCAGTTCGGCCCGCGGAAAGAGGCCACAAAAACGGGTGGGCTATCGCCTGGGGGGTGGGGCTGGCCAACTTCGTCCGCCGGACTCGGAATGGCGCGAGACTTTGCGAGGCTCCCGTGTGCAAAAAAATAGGCCGCGGGCACAGCCGCGCCAAAATATACCGCCCAAGGCCGGGCGCCAAGTTCGGCCCAGCGGAAAGAGGCCACAAAACGGGTGGGCTATAGCCTGGGGGTGGGGCTGGCCAAACTCGTCCGCTCGGACTCGGAATGGCGCGAGACTTTGCGAGGCGCCTCCCGTGTGCAAAAAAATAGGCCGCGGGCACAGCCGCGCCCAAAAATACCCGCCCGAAGGCGGGGCGCCAAGTTCGTCCAGCGGAAAGAGTCCACAAAAACGGGTGAGCTATAGCCTTGGGGGGTGGGGCTGGCCAACTTCGTTCGCCGGACTCGGAATGGCGCGAGACTTTTTGCGAGGCCTCCGTGTGCCAAAAAAATAGGCCGCGGGGCACAGCCGCCTAAAAATACCCGCCCGAAGGCCGGGCGCCAAGTTCGCCCAGCGGAAAGAGGCCACAAAACGGGTGGGCTATAGCCTTGGGGGTGGGGCTGGCCAACTTCGTCCGCCGGACTCGGAATGGCGCGAGACTTTGCGAGGCCTCCGTGTGCCAAAAATAGGCCGCGGGCACAGCCGCGCCCAAAAATACCCGCCCAAGGCCGGGCGCCAAGTTCGCCCAGCGGAAAGAGGCCACAAAACGGGTGGGCTATAGCCTTGGGGGTGGGGGCTGGCCAACTTCGTCCGCCGGACTCGGAATGGCGCGAGACTTTGCGAGGCGCCCGTGTGCCAAAAAATAGGCCGCGGCACAGCCGCGCCTAAAAATACCCGCCCGAAGGCCGGGCGCCAAGTTCGCCCAGCGGAAAGAGGCCACAAAAACGGGTGGGCTATAGCCTGGGGGTGGGGCTGGCCAACTTCGTCCGCCGGACTCGGAATGGCGCGAGACTTTGCGAGGCGCCTCCGTGTGCAAAATAAAATAGGCCGCGGGCACAGCCGCGCCTAAAAATACCCGCCCGAAGGCCGGGCGCCAAGTTCGTCCAGCGGAAAGAGGCCACAAAACGGGTGGGCTATAGCCTTGGGGGTGGGGCTGGCCAACTTCGTCCGGGCCGGACTCGGAATGGCGCGAGACTTTGCGAGGCGCCTCCGTGTGCCAAAAATAGGCCGCGGGCAGAGCCGCGCCCAAAAATACCCGCCCGAAGGCCGGGCGCCAAGTTCGCCCAGCGGAAAGAGGCCACAAAACGGGTGGGCTATAGCCTTGGGGGTGGGGCTGGCCAACTTCGTCCGCCGGACTCCGGAATGGCGCGAGACTTTGCGAGGCGCTCCGTGTGCTGCAAAAAATAGGCCGCGGGCACAGCCGCGCCAAAAATACCCGCCCGAAGGCCGGGGCGCCAAGTTCGTCCAGCGGAAAGAGGCGACAAAAACGGGTGGGCTATAGCCTTGGGGTTGGGGCTGGCCAACTTCGTCCGCCGGACTCGGAATGGCGCGAGACTTCGCGAGGCCGCACCCGTGTGCCAAAAATAGGCCGCGGGCACAGCCGCGCCCAAAAATACCCGCCCGAAGGCCGGGGCGCCAAGTTCGTCCAGCGGAAAGAGGCCACAAAAACGGGTGGGCTATAGCCTTGGGGGGTGGGGCTGGCCAACTTCGTCCGCCGGACTCGGAATGGCGCGAGACTTCGCGAGGCGCCTCCGTGTGCCAAAAATAGGCCGCGGGCACAGCCGCGCCCAAAAATACCCGCCCGAAGGCCGGGGCGCCAAGTTCGTCCAGCGGAAAAAGGCCACAAAAACGGGTGGGCTATAGCCTTGGGGGTGGGGCTGGCCAACTTCGTCCGCTCGGACTCGGAATGGCGCGATACTTTGCGAGGCGCTTCCGTGTGCCAAAATAGGCCGCGGGCACAGCCGCGCCCAAAAATACCGCGCCCAAGGCCGGGCGCCAAGTTCGCCCAGCGGAAAGAGGCCACAAAACGGGTGGGCTATAGCCTTGGGGGTGGGGCTGGCCAACTTCTTCCGCCGGACACGGAATGGGGCGAGAGACTTTGCGAGGCGCCTCCGTGTGCCAAAATAGGCCGCGGGCACAGCCGCGCCTAAAAATAACCGCCCGAAGGCCGGGCGCCAAGTTCGCCCAGCGGAAAGAGGCCACAAAAACGGGTGGGCTATCGCCTTTGGGGGTGGTGCTTGCCTAGTTCGTCCGCCGGACTCGGTATGTTGCGAGACTTTGCGAGCGGCCTCCGTGTGCCAAAAATAGGCCGCGCGCACAGCCGCGCCCAAAAATACCCGCCCGAAGGCCGGGCGCCAAGTTCGTCCAGCGGAAAAAGGCCACAAAACGGGTGGGCTATAGCCTTGGGGGTGGGGCTGGCCAACTCGTCCGCCGGACTCGGAATGGCGCGAGACTTTGCGAGCGGCTCCGTGTGCCAAAATAGGCCGTGGGCACAGCCGCGCCAAAATTAACCGCCCGAAGGCCGGGGCGCCAAGTTCGTCCAGCGGAAAGAGGCCACAAAAACGGGTGGGCTATAGCCTTGGGGGGTGGGGCTGGCCAACTTCGTCCGCCGGACTCGGAATGGCGCGAGACTTTGCGAGGGCCTCCGTGTGCCAAAAATAGGCCGCGGGGAAAGCCGCGCCCAAAAATACCCGCCCGAAGGCCGGTGCGCCAAGTTCGTCCAGCGGAAAGAGGCCACAAAACGGGTGGGCTATAGCCTTGGGGGTGGGGCTGGCCAACTTCGTCCGCCGGACTCGGAATGGCGCGAGACTTTGCGAGCGGCCTCCGTGTGCCAAAATAGGCCGCAGGCACAGCCGCGCCAAAAAAATACCCGCCCGAAGGCCGGGGTGCCCTGTTCGTCCAGGGGAAAATGGCCACAATAACGGGTGGGCTATAGCCTTGGGGGTGGGGCTGGCCAACTTCGTCCGCCGGACTCGGAATGGCGCGAGACTTTGCGAGGCGCTCCGTGTGCCAAAATAGGCCGCGGGCACAGCCGCGCCCAAAAATACCCGCCCGAAGGCCGGGCGCCAAGTTCGCCCAGCGGAAAGAGGCCACAAAACGGGTGGGCTATAGCCTTGGGGGTGGGGCTGGCCAACTTCGTCCGCCGGACTCGGAATGGCGCGAGACTTTGCGAGGCGCCTCCGTGTGCCAAAAATAGGCCGCGGCACAGCCGCGCCTAAAAATACCCGCCCGAAGGCCGGGCGCCAAGTTCGGCCCAGCGGAAAAATGGCCAAAAAACGGGTGGGCTATAGCCTTGGGGGGATGGGCTGGCCAACTTCGTCCGCCGGACTCGGAATGGCGCGAGACTTTGCGAGGCACCTCCGTGTGCCAAAAATAGGCCGCGGGCACAGCCGCGCCCAAACATACGGGCCCGTAGGCCTGGGTGCAAAATTCGTCCTGATGAAAATGGCCTGAAAAACGGGTGGGCTATAGCCTTGGGGGGGGCTGGCCCACTTCGTCCTCCGGACTCGGAATGGGGCGAGACTTTGCGAAGGTCCTCCGCGTGCAAAAAATAGGCCGCGGGCACACAGCCGCAAAAAAAATACCCGCCCGAAGGCCGGGCGCCAAGTTCGCCCAGCGGAAAAAGGCCACAAAACGGGTGGGCTATAGCCTTGGGGGTGGGGCTGGCCAACTTCGTCCGCCGGACTCAGAATGGCGCGAGACTTTGCGAGGGGCCTCCGTGTGCCAAAAATAGGCCAGGCGGGCACAGCCGCGCCCAAAACTAACCGCCGAAGGCCGGGCGCCAAGTTCGTCCAGCGGAAAAGGCCACAAAACGGGTGGGCTATAGCCTTGGGGGTGGGGCTGGCCAACTTCGTCCGCCGGACTCGGAATGGCGCGAGACTTTGCGAGGCGCCTCCGTGTGCCAAAATAGGCCGCGGGCACAGCCGCGCCCAAAAATACCCGCCCGAAGGCCGGGCGCCAAGTTCGTCCAATGGAAAAGGCCACAAAACGGGTGGGCTATAGCCTTGGGGGTGGGGCTGGCCAACTTCGTCCGCCGGACTCGAATGGCGCGAGACTTTGCGAGGCCTCCGTGTGCCAAAAATAGGCCGCGGGCACAGCCGCGCCTAAAAATACCCGCCCGAAGGCCGGGCGCCAAGTTCGCCCAGCGGAAAAAGGCCACAAAAACGGGTGGGCTATAGCCTTGGGGGTGGGGCTGGCCAACTCGTCCGCCGGACTCGGAATGGCGCGAGACTTTGCGAGGCGCTCCGTGTGCCAAAATAGGCCATGGCACAGCCGCGCCCAAAAATAACCGCCCGAAGGCCGGGGCGCCAAGTTCGTCCAGCGGAAAAAGTCCACAAAAACGGGTGGGCTATAGCCTTGGGGGGTGGGGCTGGCCAAGTTCGTCCGCCGGACTCGGAATGGGGCGAGACTTTGTGAGCGGCCTCCGTGTGCCAAAAATAGGCCACGGGCACAGCCGCACCCAAAACTAACAGCACGAAGGCCGGGGCGCCAAGTTCGTCCAGCGGGAAAAGACCACAAAAACAGGTGGGCTATAGCCTTGGGGGGTGGGGCTGGCCAAGTTCGTCCGCCGGACTCGGAATGGGGCGAGACTTTGCAAGCGGCCTCCGCGTTCCAAAATAGGCCGCAGGTACAGCATCGCCCAAAAATAACTGCCCGAAGGCCGGGGCGCCAAGTTCGTCCAGCGGAAAAAGGCCACAAAAACGGGTGGGCTATAGCCTTGGGCGGTGGGGCTGGCCAAGTTCGTCCGCCGGACTCGAGATGGGGCGAGACTTTGCGAGCGGCCTCCGCGTTCAAAAATAGGCCGCGGGCACAGCATCGCCCAAAAATAACTGCCCGAAGGCCGGGGCGCCAAGTTCGTCCAGCGGAAAAAGGCCACAAAAACGGGTGGGCTATAGCCTTGGGGGGTGCGGCTGGCCAAGTTCGTCCGCCGGACTCGGAATGGGGCGAGACTTTGCGAGCGGCCTCCGTGTGCCAAAAATAGGGTGCAGGCACAGCCGCGCCCAAAAATAACCGCCCGAAGGCCGGGTCGCCAAGTTCGTCCAGCGGAGAAAGGCCATTAAAACGGGTGGGCTATAGCCTTGGGGGGTGGGGCAGGCCAAGTTCGTCCGCCGGACTCGGAATGGGGCGAGACTTTGCGAGCGGCCTCCGTGTGCCAAAAATAGGCCGCGGGCACAGCCGCGCCCAAAAATAACTGCCCGAAGGCAGGGGCGCCAAGTTCGTCCAGTGGAAAAAAGCCACAAAAACGGGTGGGCTATAGCCTTGGGGGGTGGGGCTGGCCAAGTTCGTCCGCCGGACTCGGAATGGTTTGAGACTTTGCGAGCAGCCTCCGTGTGCCAAAAATAGGCCGCAATCACAGCCGTGCCCAAAATTAACTGCCCGAAGGCCGGAGCGCCAAGTTCGTCCAGCGGAAAAAGGCCACAAAAACGGGTGGGCTATAGCCTTGGTGGGTGCGGCTGGCCAAGTTCGTCCGCCGGACTCGGAATGGGACGAGACTTTGCGAGCGGCCTCCGTGTGCCAAAAATAGGCCGCGGGCACAGCCGCGCCCAAAACTAACAGCACGAAGGCCGGGGCGCCAAGTTCGTCCAGCAGAAAAAGGCCACAAAAACGGGTGGGCTATAGCCTTGGGGGGTGCGGCTGGCCAAGTTCGTCCGCCGGACTCGGAATGGGGTGAGACTTTTGCGAGCGGCCTCCGTCTGCCAAAAATAGGCCGCGGGCACAGCTGCGCCCAAAAATAACCGCCTGAAGGCCGGGGCGCCAAGTTTGTCCAGCGGAAAAAGACCACAAAAACGGGTGGGCTATGGCCTTGGTGGGTGCGGCTGGCCAAGTTCGTCCGCCGGACTCGAAATGGGGCGAAACTTTGCGAGCGGCCTCCGTGTGCCAAAATAGGCCGCGGGTACAGCCGCGCCCAAAAATAACTGCCCGAAGGCCGGGGCGCCAAGTTCGTCCAGCGGGAAAAGAGCACAAAAACAGGTGGGCTATAGCCTTGGGGGGTGGGGCTGGCCAAGTTCGTCCGCCGGACTCGAAATGGGGCGAGACTTTGCGAGCGGCCTCCATGTGCCAAAATAGGCCGCGGGTACAGCCGCGCCCAAAAATAACTGCCCGAAGGCCGGGGCGCCAAGTTCGTCCAGCGGGAAATGGCACAAAAACAGGTGGGCTATAGCCTTGGGGGGTGGGGCTGGCCAAATTCGTCCGCCGGACTCGGAATGGGGCGAGACTTTATGAGCGGCCTCCGTGTGCCAAAAATAGGCTGCGGGCACCGCCGCGCCCAAAAATAACCGCCCGAAGGCCGGGGCGCCAAGTTCGTCCATCGGGAAAAGGCCACAAAAACAGGTGGGCTATAGTCTTGGGGGGTGGGGCTGGCCAAGTTCGTCCGCCGGACTCGGAATGGGTTGAGACTTTGCAAGCGGCCTCCGTGTGCCAAAATAGGCCGCGGGTACAGCAGCGCCCAAAAATAACTGCCCGAAGGCCGGGGCGCCAAGTTCGTCCAGCGGGAAAAGACCACAAAAACAGGTGGGCTATAGCCTTGGGGGGTGGGGCTGGCCAAGTTCGTACGCCGTACTCGGATTGGTGCGAGACTTTGCGAGCGGCCTCCGTGTGCCAAAATAGACCGCGGGTACAGCCGCGCCCAAAAATAACTGCCCGAAGGCCGGGGCGCCAAGTTCGTCCAGCGGAAAAAGGCCACAAAAACGGGTGGGCTATAGCCTTGGTGGGTGCGGCTGGCCAAGTTCGTCCGCCGGACTCGGAATTGCGCGAGACTTTGCGAGGCATCTCCGTGTCCCAAAAATAGGCCGCAGTCACAGCCGCACCCAAAAATACCAGCCCGAAGGCCGGGGCGCCAAGTTCGTCCAGCGGAAAAAGGTCACAAAAACGGGTGGGCTATAGCCTTGGGGGGTGGGGCTGGCCAACTTCGTCCGCCGGACTCGGAATGGCTCGAGACTTTGCGAGGCGCCTCCGTGTCCCAAAAATAGGCCGCGGGCACAGCCGCGCCCAAAACTACCCGCCCGGAGGCCGGGGCGTCAAGTTCGTCCAGCGGAAAAAGGCCACAAAAACAGGTGGGCTATAGCCTTGGGGGGTGGGGCTGGCCAACTTCGTCCGCCGGACTCGGAATGGTGCGAGACTTTGCGAGGAGCCTCTGTGTCCCAAGAATAGGCTATGGGCACAGCCGCCTCCAAAAATACCTGCCCGAAGGCCGGGGCGCCAAGTTCGTCCAGCGGAAAAAGGCCACAAAAACGGATGGGCTATAGCCTTGGGGGGCGGGGCTGGCCAACTTCGTCCGCCGGACTCGGAATGGCGCGAGACTTTGCGAGGCGCCTCCATGTCCTAAAAATAGGCCGCGGGCACAGCCGCGCCCAAAAATACCCGCCCGAAGGCCGGGGCGCCAACTTCGTCCAGCGGAAAAAGGCCACAAAAAAGGGTGGGCTATAACCTTGGGGGGTGGGGCTAGCCAACTTCTTCCGCAGGACTGGGAATGGCGCGAGACTTTGCGAGGTGCCTCCGTGTCCCAAAAATAGACCGGGGTCATAGCCGCGTCCAAAAATACCTTCCCGAAGGCCGGGGCGCTAAGTTCGTCCAGCGGAAAAAGGCCACAAAAACGGGTGGGCTATAGCCTTGGGGGGCGGGGCTGGCCGACTTCGTCCGCCGGACTCGGAATGGCGCGAGACTTTGCGAGGAGTCTCTGTGTCCCAAAAATAGGCCGCGGGCACAGCCGCGCCCAAAAATACCCGCCCGAAGGCCGGGGCGCCAAGTTCGTCCAGCGGAAAAAGGCCACAAAAACGGGTGGGCTATAGCCTTGGGGGGTGGGGCTGGCCAACTTCGTCCGCCGGACTCGGAATGGCGCGAGACTTTGCGAGGTGCCTCCGTGTGCCAAAAATAGGCCGCGGGCACAGTCGCGCCCAAAAATACCCACCCGAAGGCCGGGACGCCAAGTTCGTCTAGCGGAAAAAGGCCACAAAAACGGGTGGGCTATAGCCTTGGGGGGTGGGGCTGGCCAACTTCGTCCACCGGACTTGGAATGGCGGGAGACTTTGCGAGGCGCCTCCGTGTGCCAAAAATAGGCCGCGGGCACAGCCGCGCCCAAAAATACCCGCCCGAAGGCCGGGGCGCCATGTTCGTCCAGCGGAAAAAGGCCACAAAAAAGAGTGGGCTATAGCCTTGGGGGGTGGGGCTGGCCAACTTCGTCCGCCGGACTCGGAATGGCGCGAGACTTTGCAAGGTGTCTCTGTGTCCCAAAACTAAGCCGCGTGCACAGCCGCGCCCAAAAATACCCGCCCGAAGGCCGGGGCGCCAAGTTCGTCCAGCGGAAAAAGGCCACAAAAACGGGTGGGCTATAGCCTTGGGGGGTGGGGCTGGCCAACTTCTTCCGCCAGACTCGGAATGGCGCGAGACTTTGTGAGGCACCTCCGTGTGCCAAAAATAGGCCGCGGGCACAGCCGTGCCCAAAAATACCCGCCCGAAAGCCGGGCGCCAAGTTCGTCCAGCGGAAAAAGGCCACAAAAACGAGTGGGCTATAGCCTTGGGGGGTGGGGCTGCCCAACTTCGTCCGCCGGACTCGGAATGGCGCGAGAGTTTGCGAGGTGTCTCTGTGTCCCAAAACTAGGCCGCGTACACAGCCGCGCCCAAAAATACCCGCCCGAAGGCTGGGGCGCCAAGTTCGTACAGCTGAAAAAAGCCACAAAAACAGGTGGGCTATAGCCTTGGGGGGTGGGGTTGGCCAACTTCGTCCGCCGGACTCGGAATAGCGCGAGACTTTGCGAGGCGCCTCCGTGTCCCAAAAATAGGCCACGGGCACAGCTGCGTACAAAAATTCCCGCCCGAAGGCCGGGGCGCCAAGTTCGTCCAGCGGAAAAATGCCACAAAAACGGGTGGGCTATAGCCTTGGGGGGTGTGGCTGGCCAACTTCGTCCGCCGGACTCGGAAGGGTGCGAGACTTTGCGAGGCACTTCCATGTGCCAAAAATAGGCCGCGGGAACATCCGCGCCCAGAAATACTCGCCCGAAGGCCGGGGCGCCCAGTTCGTCCAGCGGAAAAAGGCCACAAAAACGGGTGGGCTATAGCCTTGGGGGGTGGGGCTGGCCAACTTCGTCCGCCGGACTTGGAATGGCGCGAGACTTTGTGAGGTGCCTCCGTGTTCCAAAAATAGGCCACGGGCACAGCCGCGCCCAAACATACACGCCCGAAGGCCGGGGCGCCAAGTTCGTCCAGCGGAAAAAGGCCACAAAAACGGGTGGGCTATAGCCTTTGGGGGTGGGGCTGGCCCACTTCGTCCGCCGGACTCGGAATGGCGCGAGACTTTGCGAGGCGCCTCCGTGTCCCAAAAATAGGCCGCGGACACAGCCGCGCCCAAAAATACCAGCCCGAAGGCCGGGGCGCCAAGTTCGTCCAGCGGAAAAAGGCCACAAAAACGGGTGGGCTATAGCCTTGGGGGGTGGGGCTGGCGAAATTCATCGGATGGACTCGGAATGGTACGAGACTTTACGAGGCGCCTCCGTGTGCCAAAAATAGGCCGCGGGCACAGCCGCCCCCAAAAATACCCGCCCGAAGGCCGGGGCGCCAAGTTCGTCCACTGGAAAAAGGCCACAAAAACGGGTGGGCTATAGCCTTGGGGGGTGGAGCTGGACAACTTCGTTCGCCGGACTCGGAATGGCGCGAGACTTTGCGAGGCGCCTCCGTGTCCCAAAAATAGGCCGCCGGCACAGCCGCGCCCAAAAATACCCGCCCAAAGGCCGGGGCGCCAAGTTCGTCCAGCGGAAAAAGGCCACAAAAACGGGTGGGCTATAGCCTTGGGGGGTGGAGCTGGCCAACTTCCTCCGCCGGACTCGGAATGGCGCGAGACCTTACGAGGCACCTCCGTGTCCCAAAAATAGGCCGCGGGCACAGCCGCGCCCAAAAATACCCGCCCGAAGGCCGGGGCGCCAAGTTCGTCCAGCGGAAAAAGGCCACAAAAACGGGTGGGCTATAGCCTTGGGGGGTGGGGCTGGCGAAATTCATCGGATGGACTCGGAATGGTACGAGACTTTACGAGGCGCCTCCGTGTGCCAAAAATAGGCCGCGGGCACAGCCGCCCCCAAAAATACCCGCCCGAAGGCCGGGGCGCCAAGTTCGTCCTGCGCAAAAAGGCCACAAAAACGGGTGGGCTATAGCCTTGGGGGGTGGGGCTGGCCAACTTCTTCCGCCGGACTCGGAATGGCGCGAGACGTTGCGAAGCACCTCCGTGTCCCAAAAATAGGCCCCGAGCACAGCCGTCCCAGAAAAATACCCGCCCGAAGGCCGCGGCGCCAACTTCGTCCAGCGAAAAAAGGCCACAAAAACTGGTGGGCTATAGCCTTGGGGGGTGGGGCTGGCCAACTTCGTCCGCCGGACTCGGAAGGGCGCGAGACTTTGCGAGGCACCTCCGTGTGCCAAAAATAGGCCGCGGGCATAGCCGCGCCCAAAAATACTCGCCCGAAGGCCGGGGCGCCAAGTTCGTCTAGCGGAAAAAGGCCACAAAAACGGGTGGGCTATAGCCTTGGGGGGTGGGGCTGGCCGACTTCGTCCGCCGGACTTGGAATGGCGCGTGACTTTGCTACCCACCTCGGTGTGCCAAAAATAGGCCGCGGGCACAGCCGGGGCCAAAAATACCCGCCCGAAGGTCGGGGCGCCAATTTCGTCCAGCGGAAAAAGGCCACAAAAACGGGTGGGCTATAGCCTTGGGGGGTGGGGCTGGCCCACTTTGTCCGCCGGACTCGGAATGGCTCGAGACGTTGCGAGGCACCTCCGTGTGCCAAAAATAGGCCGCGGGCACAGCCGCGCCCAAAAATACCCGCCCGAAGGCCGGGGCGCCAAGTTCGTGCAGCGGAAAAAGGCCACAAAAAAGAGTGGGCTATAGCCTTGGGGGGTGGGGCTGGCCAACTTCGTCCGCCGGACTCGGAATGGCGCGAGACTTTGCGAGGTGTCTCTGTGTCCCAAAACTAGGCCGCGTGCACAGCCGCGCCCAAAAATACCCGCCCGAAGGCCGGGGCGCCAAGTTCGTCCAGCGGAAAAAGGCCACAAAAACGGGTGGGCTATAGCCTTGGGGGGTGGGGCTGGCCAACTTCTTCCGCCGGACTCGGAATGGCGCGAGACGTTGCGAGGCACCTCCGTGTCCCAAAAATAGGCCCCGAGCACAGCCGTCCCCGAAAAATACCCGCCCGAAGGCCGCGGCGCCAACTTCATCCAGCGAAAAAAGGCCACAAAAACTGGTGGGCTATAGCCTTGGGGGGTGGGGCTGGCCAACTTCGTCCGCCGGACTCGGAATGGCGCGAGACTTTGCGAGGCACCTCCGTGTCCCAATAATAGGCCGCGGGCACATCTGCCCCCAAAAATACCCGCCCGAAGGCCGGGGCGCTAAGTTCGTCCAGCGGAAAAAGGCCACAAAAACGGGCGGGCTATAGCCTTGGGGGGTGGGGCTGGCCAACTTCGTCCGCCGGACTCAGAATGGCGCGAGACTTTGCGAGACACCTCCGTGTCCCAATAATAGGCTGCGGGCACATCCGCCCCCAAAAATACCCGCCCGAAGGCCGGGGCGCCAAGTTCGTCCAGCGGAAAAAGGCCACAAAAACGGGTGGGCTATAGCCTTGGGGGGTGGGGCTGGCCAACTTTGTCCGCCGGACTTGGAATGGCGCGGGACTTTGCGAGGCGCCTCCGTGTTCCAAAAATAGGCCGCGGGCACAGCCGCGCGCAAAAATACACGCCCGAAGGCCGGCGCGCCAAGTTCGTCCAGTAGAAAAAGGCCACAAAAACGGGTGGTCTATAGCCTTGGGGGGTGGGGCTGGCCAACTTCGTCCGCCGGACTCGGAATTGCGCGAGACTTTGCGAGGCACCTCCGTGTTCCAAAAATAAGCCGCGGGCACAGCCGCACCCAAAAATACCCCCCCGAAGGCCAGGGCGCCAAGTTCGTCCAGCGGAAAAAGGCCACAAAAACGGGTGGGCTATAGCCTTGGGGGGTGGGGCTGGCCAACCTTCCGTCCACGGACTCTGAATGGGGCGAGACTTTGCGAGGTTCCTCCGTGTGCCAAAAATACGTCGTGGGCACAGCCGCGCCCAAAAATACCCACCCGAAGGCCGGGGCGCCATGTTCGTCCAGCGGAAAAAGGCCACAAAAACGGGTGGGCTATAGCCTTGGGAGTTGCGGCTGGCCAACTTCGTCCGCCGGGCTCGGAATGGCGCGACATTTCACGAGGTGCCTCCGTGTCCCAAATATAGGCCGCGGCGCAGCCGCGCTTTAAACTACTCCGCCCGAAGGCCGGGCCGCCAAGTTCGTCCAGCGGAAAAAGGTCACAAAAACGGGTGGGCTATAGCCTTGGGGGGTGGGGCTGGCCAACTTCGTCCGCCGGACTCGGAATGGCTCGAGACTTTGCCAGCCCCGCCTCCGTGTCCCAAAAATAGGCCGCGGGCACAGCCGCGCCCAAAACTACCCGCCCGGAGGCCGGGACGTCAAGTTCGTCCAGCGGAAAAAGGCCACAAAAACGAGTGGGCTATAGCCTTGGGGGGTGGGGCTGGCCAACTTCGTCCGCCGGACTCGGAATGGCGCGAGAGTTTGCGAGGTGTCTCTGTGTCCCAAAACTAGGCCGCGTGCACAGCCGCTCCCAAAAATACCCGCCCGAAGGCCGGGGCGCCAAGTTCGTACAGCGGAAAAAAGCCACAAAAACAGGTGGGCTATAGCCTTGGGGGGTGGGGTTGGCCAACTTCGTCCGACGGACTCGGAATAGCGCGAGACTTTGCGAGGCGCCTCCGTGTCCCAAAAATAGGCCACGGGCACAGCTGCGTACAAAAATTCCCGCCCGAAGGCCGGGGCGCCAAGTTCGTCCAGCGGAAAAATGCCACAAAAACGGGTGGGCTATAGCCTTGGGGGGTGTGGCTGGCCAACTTTGTCCGCCGGACTCGGAAGGGCGCGAGACTTTGCGAGGCACTTCCGTGTGCCAAAAATAGGCCGCGGGAACATCCGCGCCCAGAAATACTCGCCCGAACGCCGGGGCGCCATGTTCTTCCAGTGGAAAAAGGCCACAAAAACGGGTGGGCTATAGCCTTGGGGGGTGGGGCTGGCCAACTTCTTCCGCCGGACTCGGAATGGCGCGAGACTTTGCGAGGCACCTCCGTGTGCCAAAAATAGGCCGCGGGCACAGCCGCGCCCAAAAATACCCGCCCGAAGGCCGGGGCCCCAAGTTCGTCCAGCGGAAAAAGGCCACAAAAAAGAGTGGGCTATAGCCTTGGGGGGTGGGGCTGGCCAACTTCTTCCGCCGGACTCGGAATGGCGCGAGACTTTGCGAGGCACCTCCGTGTACCAAAAATAGGCCACGGGCACAGCCGTGCCCAAAAATACCCACCCGAAAGCCGGGGCGCCAAGTTCGTCCAGCGGAAAAAGGCCACAAAAACGGGTGGGCTATAGCCTTGGGGGGTGGGGCTGGCCCACTTTGTCCGCCGGACTCGGAATGGCTCGAGACGTTGCGAGGCACCTCCGTGTGCCAAAAATAGGCCGCGGGCACAGCCGCGCCCAAAAATACCCGCCCGAAGGCCGGGGCGCCAAGTTCGTGCAGCGGAAAAAGGCCACAAAAAAGAGTGGGCTATAGCCTTGGGGGGTGGGGCTGGCCAACTTCGTCCGCCGGACTCGGAATGGCGCGAGACTTTGCGAGGTGTCTCTGTGTCCCAAAACTAGGCCGCGTGCACAGCCGCGCCCAAAAATACCCGCCCGAAGGCCGGGGCGCCAAGTTCGTCCAGCGAAAAAAGGCCACAAAAACTGGTGGGCTATAGCCTTGGGGGGTGGGGCTGGCCAACTTCGTCCGCCGGACTCGGAAGGGCGCGAGACTTTGCGAGACACCTCCGTGTCCCAATAATAGGCTGCGGGCACATCCGCCCCCAAAAATACCCGCCCGAAGGCCGGGGCGCCAAGTTCGTCCAGCGGAAAAAGGCCACAAAAACGGGTGGGCTATAGCCTTGGGGGGTGGGGCTGGCCAACTTTGTCCGCCGGACTTGGAATGGCGCGGGACTTTGCGAGGCGCCTCCGTGTTCCAAAAATAGGCCGCGGGCACAGCCGCGCGCAAAAATACACGCCCGAAGGCCGGCGCGCCAAGTTCGTCCAGCAGAAAAAGGCCACAAAAACGGGTGGTCTATAGCCTTGGGGGGTGGGGCTGGCCAACTTCGTCCGCCGGACTCGGAATTGCGCGAGACTTTGCGAAGCACCTCCGTGTTCCAAAAATAAGCCGCGGGCACAGCCGCACCCAAAAATACCCCCCCGAAGGCCAGGGCGCCAAGTTCGTCCAGCGGAAAAAGGCCACAAAAACGGGTGGGCTATAGCCTTGGGGGGTGGGGCTGGCCAACTTCGTCCGCCGGACTCTGAATGGGGCGAGACTTTGCGAGGTGCCTCCGTGTGCCAAAAATAGGTCGTGGGCACAGCCGCGCCCAAAAATACCCACCCGAAGGCCGGGGCGCCATGTTCGTCCAGCGGAAAAAGGCCACAAAAACGGGTGGGCTATAGCCTTGGGAGTTGCGGCTGGCCAACTTCGTCCGCCGGGCTCGGAATGGAACGACATTTTACGAGGTGCCTCCGTGTCCCAAATATAGGCCGCGGGCGCAGCCGCGCCTTAAACTACCCGCCCGAAGGCCGGGCCGCCAAGTTCGTCCAGCGGAAAAAGGTCACAAAAACGGGTGGGCTATAGCCTTGGGGGGTGGGGCTGGCCAACTTCGTCCGCCGGACTCGGAATGGCTCGAGACTTTGCCAGCCCCGCCTCCGTGTCCCAAAAATAGGCCGCGGGCACAGCCGCGCCCAAAACTACCCGCCCGGAGGCCGGGGCGTCAAGTTCGTCCAGCGGAAAAAGGCCACAAAAACGAGTGGGCTATAGCCTTGGGGGGTGGGGCTGGCCAACTTCGTCCGCCGGACTCGGAATGGCGCGAGAGTTTGCGAGGTGTCTCTGTGTCCCAAAACTAGGCCGCGTGCACAGCCGCTCCCAAAAATACCCGCCCGAAGGCCGGGGCGCCAAGTTCGTACAGCGGAAAAAAGCCACAAAAACAGGTGGGCTATAGCCTTGGGGGGTGGGGTTGGCCAACTTCGTCCGACGGACTCGGAATAGCGCGAGACTTTGCGAGGCGCCTCCGTGTCCCAAAAATAGGCCACGGGCACAGCTGCGTACAAAAATTCCCGCCCGAAGGCCGGGGCGCCAAGTTCGTCCAGCGGAAAAATGCCACAAAAACGGGTGGGCTATAGCCTTGGGGGGTGTGGCTGGCCAACTTTGTCCGCCGGACTCGGAAGGGCGCGAGACTTTGCGAGGCACTTCCGTGTGCCAAAAATAGGCCGCGGGAACATCCGCGCCCAGAAATACTCGCCCGAACGCCGGGGCGCCATGTTCTTCCAGTGGAAAAAGGCCACAAAAACGGGTGGGCTATAGCCTTGGGGGGTGGGGCTGGCCAACTTCTTCCGCCGGACTCGGAATGGCGCGAGACTTTGCGAGGCACCTCCGTGTGCCAAAAATAGGCCGCGGGCACAGCCGCGCCCAAAAATACCCGCCCGAAGGCCGGGGCCCCAAGTTCGTCCAGCGGAAAAAGGCCACAAAAAAGAGTGGGCTATAGCCTTGGGGGGTGGGGCTGGCCAACTTCTTCCGCCAGACTCGGAATGGCGCGAGACTTTGCGAGGCACCTCCGTGTACCAAAAATAGGCCACGGGCACAGCCGTGCCCAAAAATACCCACCCGAAAGCCGGGGCGCCAAGTTCGTCCAGCGGAAAAAGGCCACAAAAACGAGTGGGCTATAGCCTTGGGGGGTGGGGCTGGCCAACTTCGTCCGCCGGACTCGGAATGGCGCGAGAGTTTGCGAGGTGTCTCTGTGTCCCAAAACTAGGCCGCGTGCACAGCCGCTCCCAAAAATACCCGCCCGAAGGCCGGGGCGCCAAGTTCGTACAGCGGAAAAAAGCCACAAAAACAGGTGGGCTATAGCCTTGGGGGGTGGGGTTGGCCAACTTCGTCCGCCGGACTCGGAATAGCGCGAGACTTTGCGAGGCGCCTCCGTGTCCCAAAAATAGGCCACGGGCACAGCTGCGTACAAAAATTCCCGCCCGAAGGCCGGGGCGCCAAGTTCGTCCAGCGGAAAAATGCCACAAAAACGGGTGGGCTATAGCCTTGGGGGGTGTGGCTGGCCAACTTCGTCCGCCGGACTCGGAAGGGCGCGAGACTTTGTGAGGCACTTCCATGTGCCAAAAATAGGCCGCGGGAACATCCGCGCCCAGAAATACTCGCCCGATTGCCGGGGCGCCAAGTTCGTCCAGCGGAAAAAGGCCACAAAAACGGGTGGGCTATAGCCTTGGGGGGTGGGGCTGGCCAACTTCGTCCGCCGGACTCGGAATGGCGCGAGACTTTGTGAGGTGCCTCCGTGTTCCAAAAATAGGCCACGGGCACAGCCGCGCCCAAAAATACACGCCCGAAGGCCGGGGCGCCAAGTTCGTCCAGCGGAAAAAGGCCACAAAAACGGATGGGCTATAGCCTTTGGGGGTGGGGCTGGCCCACTTCGTCCGCCGGACTCGGAATGGCGCGAGACTTTGCGAGGCGCCTCCGTGTCCCAAAAATAGGCCGCGGACACAGCCGTGCCCAAAAATACCAGCCCGAAGGCCGGGGCGCCAAGATCGTCCAACGGAAAAAGGCCACAAAAACGGGTGGGCTATAGCCTGGGGGGTGGGGCTGGCCAACTTCTTCCGCCGGACTCAGAATGGCGCGAGACTTTGCGAGGTGTCTCTGTGTCCCAAAACTAAGCCGCGTACACAGCCGCGCCCAAAAATACCTGCCCGAAGGCCGGGCGGCCAAGTTCGTCCAGCGGAAAAAGGCCACAAAAACGGGTGGGCTATAGCCTTGGGGGGTGGGGCTGGCCAACTTCTTCCGCCGGACTCGGAATGGCGCGAGACGTTGCGAGGCACCTCCGTGTCCCAAAAATAGGCCCCGAGCACAGCCGTCCCCGAAAAATACCCGCCCGAAGGCCGCGGCGCCAACTTCGTCCAGCGAAAAAAGGCCACAAAAACTGGTGGGCTATAGCCTTGGGGGGTGGGGCTGGCCAACTTCGTCCGCCGGACTCGGAAGGGCGCGAGACTTTGCGAGGCACCTCCGTGTGCCAAAAATAGGCCGCGGACATAGCCGCGCCCAAAAATACTCGCCCGAAGGCCGGGGCGCCAAGTTCGTACAGCGGAAAAAGGCCACAAAAACGGGTGGGCTATAGCCTTTGGGGGTGGAGCTGGCCAACTTCGTCCGCCGGACTTGGAATGGCGCGTGACTTTGCTACCCACCTCGGTGTGCCAAAAATAGGCCACGGGCACAGCCGGGGCCAAAAATACCCGCCCGAAGGTCGGGGCGCCAAGTTAATCCAGCGGAAAAAGGCCACAAAAACGGGTGGGCTATAGCCTTGGGGGGTGGGGCTGGCCAACTTCGTCCGCCGGACTCGGAATGGCGCGAGACTTTGCGAGGTACCTCCGTGTCCCAAAAATAGGCCGCGGACACAGCCGCTCCCAAAAATACCCGCCCGAAGGCCGGGGCGCCAAGTTCGTTCAGCGGAAAAAGGCCACAAAAAGGGTGGGCTATAGCCTTGGGGGGTGGGGCTGGCCAACTTCGTCCGCCGGACTCGGAATGGCGCGAGACTTTGTGAGGCGCCTCCGTGTGCCAAAAATAAGCTGTGGGCACAGCCGCGCCCAAAAATACCCGCCCGAAGGCCAGGGCGCCAAGTTCGTCCAGCGGAAAAAGGCCACAAAAACGGGTGGGCTATTGCCTTGGGGGGTGGGGCTGGCCAACTTCGTCCGCCGGACTCGGAATGGCGCGAGACTTTGCGAGGCGCCTCTGTGTGCCAAAAATAGGCCGCGGGCACAACCGCGCCCAAAAATACCAGCCCGAAGGCCGGGGTGCCAAGTTCGTCCAGCAGAAAAAGGCCACAAAAACGGGTGGGCTATAGCCTTGGGGGGTGGGGCTGGCCAACTTCGTCCGCCGGACTCGGAATGGCGCGAGACTTTGTGAGGCACCTCCGTGTCCCAATAATAGGCCGCAGGCACATCCGCCCCCAAAAATACCCGCCCGAAGGCCGGGGCGCCAAGTTCGTCCAGCAGAAAAAGGCCACAAAAACGGGTGGGCTATAGCCTTGGGGGGTGGGGCTTGCCAACTTCGTCCGCCGGACTCGGAATGGCGCGAGACTTTGCGAGGCGCCTCCGTCTGCCAAAAATAGGCCACGGGCACATCCGCGCCGAAAAATACCCGTCCCAAGGCCGGGGCGCCAAGTTCGTCCAGCGGAAAAAGGCCACAAAAACGGGCGGGCTATAGCCTTGGGGGGTGGGGCTGGCCAACTTCGTCCGCCGGACTCGGAATTGCGCGAGACTTTGCGAGGCGCCTCCGTGTTCCAAAAATAAGCCGCGGGCACAGCCGCGCCCAAAAATACCCCCCCGAAGGCCAGGGCGCCAAGTTCGTCCAGCGGAAAAAGGCCACAAAAACGGGTGGGCTATAGCCTTGGGGGGTGGGGCTGGCCCACTTCGTCCGCCGGACTCGGAATGGGGCGAGACTTTGCGAGGTGCCTCCGTGTGCCAAAAATAGGCCGTGGGCACAGCCGCGCCCAAAAATACCCGCCCGAAGGCCGGGGCGCCATGTTCTTCCAGTGGAAAAAGGCCACAAAAACGGGTGGGCTATAGCCTTGGGAGTTGCGGCTGGCCCACTTCGTCCGCCGGGCTCGGAATGGCACGACATTTTGCGAGGTGCCTCCGTGTCCCAAATATAGGCCGCGGGCGCAGCCGCGCCTTAAACTACCCGCCCGAAGGCCGGGCCGCCAAGTTCGTCCAGCGGAAAAAGGACACAAAAATGGGTGGGCTATAGCCTTGGGGGGTGGGGCTGGCCAACTTCTTCCGCCGGACTCGGAATGGCGCGAGACTTTGGGAGGCGCCTCCGTGTGCCAAAAATAGGCTGCGGGCACAGCCGCGTCCAAAAATACCCACCCGAAGGCCGGGGCGCCAAGTTCGTCCAGTGGAAAAAGGCCACAAAAACGGGTGGGCTATAGCCTTGGGGGGTGGGGCTGGCCAACTTCGTCCGACGGACTCAGAATGGCGCGAGACTTTGCGAGGCGCCTCCGTGTGCCAAAAATAGGATGCGGGCACAGCCGCTATAAAAAATACCCGCCCGAAGGCCGGGGCGCCAACTTCGTCCAGCGGAAAAAAGCCACAAAAACGGGTGGGCTATAGCTTTGGGGCATGGGGCTGGCCAACTTCGTCCGCCGGACTCGGAATGGCGCGAGACTTTGCGAGGCACCTCCGTGTGCCAAAAATAGGCCGCGGGCACAGCCGCGCCCAAAAATACCCGCCCGAAGGCCGGGGCGCCAAGTTCGTCCAGTGGAAAAAGGCCACAAAAACGGGTGGGCTATAGCCTTGGGGGGTGGAGCTGGCCAACTTCGTTCGCCGGACTCGGAATGGCGCGAGACTTTGCGAGGCGCCTCCGTGTCCCAAAAATTGGCCGCGGGCACAGCCGCGCCCAAAAATACCCGCCCAAAGGCCGGGGCACCAAGTTCGTCCAGCGGAAAAAGGCCACAAAAACGGGTGGGCTATAGCCTTGGGGGGTAGAGCTGGCCAACTTCCTCCGCCGGACTCGGAATGGCGCGAGACCTTACGAGGCGCCTCCGTGTCCAAAAAATAGGCCGCGGGCACAGCCGCGCCGAAAAATACCCGCCCGAAGGCCGGGGCGCCTAGTTCGTCCAGCGGAAAAAGGCCACAAAAACGGGTGGGCTATAGCCTTGGGGGGTGGGGCTGGCCCACTTCGTCCGCCGTACTCGGAATGGCTCGAGACTTTACAAGGGGCCTCCGTGTCCCAAAAACAGGCCGCGGGCACAGCCGCGCAAAAAAATACCCGCCCGAAGGCCGGGGCGCCAAGTTCGTCCAGCGGAAAAAGGCCGCAAAAACGGGTGGGCTATAGCCTTGGGGGTTGGGGCGGGCCAACTTCGTCCGCCGGACTCGGAATGGCGCGAGATTTTGCGAGGCGCCTCCGTGTTCCAAAAATAGGCCGCGAGCACAGCCGCGCCCAAAAATACCCGTCCGAAGGCCGGGGCGCCAAGTTCGTCCAGCGGAAAAAGGCCACAAAAAGGGTGGGCTATAGCCTTGGGGGGTGGGGCTGGCCAACTTCGTCCGCCGGCCTCGGAATGGCGCGAGACTTTGTGAGTCGCCTCCGTGTGCCAAAAATAAGCCGTGGGCACAGCCGGGCCCGAAAATACCCGCCCGAAGGCCAGGGCGCCAAGTTCGTCCAGCGGAAAAAGGCCACAAAAATGGGTGGGCTATAGCCTTGGGGGGTGGGGCTGGCCAACTTCGTCCGCCGGACTCGGAATGGTGCGAGACTTTGCGAGGCACCTCCGTGTGCCAAAAATAGGCCACGGGCACAGCTACGCCCAAAAATACCCGCCCGAAGGCCGGGGCGCCAACTTTGCGAGCCGCCTCCATGTGCCAAAAATAGGCTACGGGCACAGCCGCGCTCAAAAATACCCTCCCGAAGGCCGGGGCGCCAAGTTCGACCAGCGGAAAAAGGCCACAAAAACGGGTGGTCTATAGCCTTGGGGGGTGCGGCTGGCCCACTTCGTCCGCCGGACTCGGAATGGCGCGAGACTTTGCGAGGCACCTCCGTGTGCCAAAAATAGGCCGCGAGCACAGCCGCGCCCAAAAATACCCGCCCGAAGGCCGGGGCGCCAAGTTCGTCCAGCGGAAAAAGGCCACAAAAACGGGCGGGCTATTGCCTTGGGGGGTGGGGCTGGCCCACTTCGTCCGCCGGACTCGGAATGGCGCGAGACTTTGCGAGGCACCTCCGTGTGCCAAAAATAGGCCGCGCGCACGGCCGCGCCCAAAAATACCCGCCCGAAGGCCGGGGCGCCAAGTTCGTCCAGCGGAAAAAGGCCACAAAAACGGGTGGGCTATAGCCTTGGGGGGTGGGGCTGGCCAACTTCGTCCGCCGGACTCGGAATGGCGCGAGACTTTGCGAGGCGCCTCCATGTCCCAAAAATAGGCCGCGGGCACAGCCGCGCCCAAAAATACCCGCCCGAAGGCCGGGGCGCCAAGTTCGTCCAGCGGAAAAAGGCCACAAAAACGGGCGGGCTATTGCCTTGGGGGGTGGGGCTGGCCAACTTCGTCCGCCGGACTCGGAATGGCGCGTGACTTTGCGGGGCACCTCCGTGTGCCAAAAATAGGCCCCGCGCACAGCCGCGCCCAAAAATACCCACCGAACGCCGAGGCGCCAAGTTCGTGCAGCGGAAAAGGGCCACAAAAACGGGTGGGCTGTAGCCTTGGGGGGTGGGGCTGGCCAACTTCGTCCGCCTTCTCGGAATGGCGCGAGACTTTATGAGGCACCTCCGTGTCCCAAAAATATTCCGCGGCCTGAGCCCCGCCCAAAAATACCCGACCGAAGGCCGGGACGCCAAGTTCGTCCAGCGGAAAAAGGCCACAAAAACGGGCGGGCTATTGCCTTGGGGGGTGGGGCTGGCCGACTTCGTCCGCCGGACTCGGAATGGCGCGAGACTTTGCGAGGCGCCTCCATGTGCCAAATATAGGCCGCGGGCACAGCCACGTCCAAAAATACCAGCCTGAAGGCCGGGGCGCCAAGCTCGTCCAGCGGAAAAAGGCCACAAAAACGGGTGGGCTATAGCCTTTGGGGGTGGGGCTGGCCAACTTCGTCCGCCGGACCCGGAATGGTGCGAGACTTTGCGAGACACCTCCGTGTGCCAAAAATAGGCCACGGGCACAGCTACGCCCAAAAATACCCGACCGAAGGCCGGCGCGCCAAGTTCGTCCAGCGGAAAAAATCCACAAAAACGGGTGGGCTATAGCCTTGGGGGGTGGGGCTGGCCAACTTCGTCCCCCGGACTCGGAATGGCGCGAGTGTTTGCGAGGCACCTCCGTGTGCCAAAAATAGGCCACGGGCACAGCCACGCCCACAAATACCCGCCCGAAGGCCGGCGCGCCAAGTTCGTCCAGCGGAAAAAGGCCACAAAAACGGGTGGGCTATAGCCTTGGGGGGTGGGGCTGGCCAACTTCGTCCGCCGGACTCGGAATTGCGCGAGACTTTGCGAGGCACCTCCGTGTCCCAAAAATAGGCCGCGGGCACAGCCACGTCCAAAAATACCCGCCCGAAGGCCGGGGCGCCAAGTTCGTCCAGCGGAAAAAGGCCACAAAAACGGGTGGGCTATAGCCTTGGGGGGTGGGGCTGGCCAACTTCGTTCGCTGGACTCGGAATGGCGCGAGACTTTGCGAGGCACCTCCGTGTGCCAAAAATAGGCCGCGAACACAGCCGCGCCCAAAAATACCCGACCGAAATACAGGGCGCCAAGTTCGTCCAGCGGAAAAAGGCCACAAAAACGGGCGGGCTATTGCCTTGGGGGGTGGGGCTGGCCCACTTCGTCCGCCAGACTCGGAATGGCGCGAGACTTTGCGAGGTTCCTCTGCGTCAGAAAATAGGCCGCGAACACAGGCGCACCCAAAAATACCCGCCCGAAGGCCGGGGCGCCAACTTTGCGAGCCGCCTCCGTGTGCCAAAAATAGGCTGCGGGCACAGCCGCGCCCAAAAATACCCGCCCGAAGGCCGGGGCGCCAACTTTGTGAGCCGCCTCCGTGTGCCAAAAATAGGCTGCGGGCACAGCCGCGCCCAAAAATACCCTCCCGAAGGCCGGGGCGCCAAGTTCGACCAGCGGAAAAAGGCCACAAAAACGGGTGGGCTATAGCCTTGGGGGGTGGGGCTGGCCGACTTCGTCCGCGGGACTCGGAATGGTGCGAGACTTTGTGGGGCACCTCCGTGTGCCAAAAATAGGCCGCGGGCACAGCCACGTCCAAAAAAACCGCCCGATGGCCGGGGCGCCAAGTTCGTCCAGCGGAAAAAGGCCACAAAAACGGGCGGGCTATAGCCTTGGGGGTTGGGGCTGGCCAACTTCGTCCGCCGGAATTGGAATGGCGCGAGACTTTGCGAGGCGCCTCCGTGTGCCAAAAATAGGCCGCGGGCACAGCCGCGCACAAAAATACCCTCCCGAAGGCCGGGGCGCCAAGTTCGTCCAGCGGAAAAAGGCCACAAAAACGGGTGGGCTATAGCCTTGGGGGGTGGGGCTGGCCAACTTCGTCCGCCGGACTCGGAATGGCGCGAGACTTTGCGAGGCGCCTCCGTGTACCAAAAATAGGCCGCGGGCACAGCCGCGCCCAAAAACATCCGCCCGAAGGCCGGGGCGCCTAGTTCGTCCACCGAAAAAAGGCCGCAAAAACGGGTGGGCTATAGCCTTGGGGGTTGGGCTGGCCAACTTCGTCCGCTGGACTTGGAATGGTGCGAGACTTTCCGAGGTGCCTCTGCATCAGAAAATAGGCCGCGAACACAGCCGCACCCAAAAATACCCGCCCGAAGGCCGGGGCGCCAACTTTGCGAGCCGCCTCCATGTGCCAAAAAGAGGCTGCTGGCACAGCCGCGGGCACAACCGCGCCCAAAAATACACGCCCGAAGGCCGGGGCGCCAAGTTCGTCCAGCGGAAAAAGACCACAAAAACGGGTGGGCTATTGCCTTGGGGGGAGGGGCTGGCCAACTTCGTCCGCCGGACTCGGAATGGGGCGAGACTTTGCGAGGGGCCTCAGGGTGCCAAAAATAAGCCACGGGAATATCCGCGCACAAAAATAAGTGCCCGAAGATCGTGGTGCCAAAACCCCCCAGCGGAAAAATGGCCAAAAAACGGGCGGGCTATAGCCTTGGTGGGGGGCGCGGTCGAAGATCGTCCGCGGGACTCGGAATGGGGTGAGACTTTGCGTGGGGCCTCGGGGCACCAAAAATAAGCCATGGACAAAGCCGCGCCCAAAAAAAAGTGCCTGAAGATCGTGGTGCCAAAACCCCCCAGCGGAAAACGGGTGGGGTATAGCCTTGGTGGGGGGCGCGGGCGAAGTTCGTC
The DNA here is from genome assembly GCA_030444885.1 of Citrus sp. QX-2021. Classification (NCBI taxonomy): domain Eukaryota; kingdom Viridiplantae; phylum Streptophyta; class Magnoliopsida; order Sapindales; family Rutaceae; genus Citrus; species Citrus sp. QX-2021. Next base: position 81,026 of record JAUJEF010000167.1, read on the forward strand.
CGCCGGACTCGGAATGGGGCGAGACTTTGCGAGGGGCCTCGGGGTGCCAAAATTAAGCCACGGGCAAAGCCGTGCCCAAAAAAAAGCGCCCGAAGGTCGTGGTGCCAAAACCCCCCAGCGGAAAAATGGCCAAAAAACGGGTGGGCTATAGCCTTGGTGGGGGGCGCGGGCGAAGTTCGTCCGCCGGACTCGGAATGGGGCGAGACTTTGCGAAGGTCCTCGGGGTGCCAAAAATAAGCCGCGGGAATATCCGTGCCCAAAAATAAGTGCCCGAAGATCGTGGTGCCAAAACCCCCCAGCGGAAAAATGGCCAAAAAACGGGCGGGCTATAGCCTTGGTGGGGGGCGCGGTCGAAGATCGTCCGCGGGACTCGGAATGGGGTGAGACTTTGTGTGGGGCCTCGGGGCACGAAAAATAAGCTGTGGGCAAAGCCACGCCCAAAAAAAAGCGCCCGAAGGTCGTGGTGCCAAAACCCCCTAGCGGAAAAATGGCCAAAAAACGGGTGGTCTATAACCTTGGGGGGAGGGGCTGCCCAACTTCGTCCGCCGGACTCGGAATGGGGCGAGACTTTTCAAGGGGTCTCCGCGTGCCAAAAATAGGCCGCGGGCAAAGCCGCTCACAAAAAAAAGCACCCGAAGGTCGTGGTGCCAAAACCCCCCAGCGGATAAATGGCCAAAAAACGGGTGGTCTATAGCCTTGGGGGGAGGGACTGGCCAACTTCGTCCGCCGGACTCGGAATGGGGCGAGACTTTGCGAGGGGCTCGGGGTGCCAAAATTAAGCCGCGGCCAAAGCCGCGCCCAAAAATAAGCGCCCGAAGGTCGTGGTGCCAAAACCCCCCAGCGGAAAAATGGCCAAAAAACGGGTGGGCTATAGCCTTGGTGGGGGGCGCGGGCGAAGTTCGTCCGCCGGACTCGGAATGGGGCGAGACTTTGCGAAGGTCCTCGGGGTGCCAAAAATAAGCCGCGGGAATATCCGCGCCCAAAAATAAGTGCCCGAAGATCGTGGTGCCAAAACCCCCCAGCGGAAAAATGGCCAAAAAACGGGCGGGCTATAGCCTTGGTGGGGGGCGCGGTCGAAGATCGTCCGCGGGACTCGGAATGGGGTGAGACTTTGCGAGGGGCCTTAGGGTGCCAAAAAAAGGCCGCGGGCAAGGCCGTGCCCAAAAATAAGCGCCCGAAGATCGTGGTGCCAAAACCCCCCAGCGGAAAAATGGCCAAAAAACGGGTGGGTATAGCCTTGGTGGGGGGCGCGGGCGAAGATCGTCCGCCAGACTCGGAATGGGGCGAGACTTTGCGAGGGGCCTCGGGGTGCCAAAACTAAGCCACGGGAAAATCGGCCCCCAAAAATAAGTGCCCGAAGATCGTGGTGCCAAAACCCCCCAGCGGAAAAATGGCCAAAAAACGGGTGGGCTATGGCTTTGGTTCGGGGCGCGGGCGAAGTTCGTCCGCCGGACTGGGAATGGGGCGAGACTTTGCGAAGGGCCTCGGGGTGCCAAAAATAAGCCGCGGGCAAATCCGCGCCCGAAAGTCGTGGTGCCAAAACCCCCCAGCGGAAAAATGTCCAAAAAACGGGTGGGCTATAGCCTTGGTGGGGGGCGCGGGCGAAGTTTGTCAGCCGGACTCGGAATGGGGCGAGACTTTGCGAGGGGCCTTGGGGTTCCAAAAATAAGTGGCGGGAAAAGCCGTACCAAAAAATAAGCTCCCGAAGATCGTGGTGCCGAAACCCCCCAGCGGAAAAATGGCCAAAAAAGGGGTGGGCTATAGCCTTGGTGGGGGCCGCGTGCGAAGTTCGTCCGCCGGACTCGGAATGGGGCGAGACTTTGCGAGGGGCTCGGGGTGCCAAAATTAAGCCGCGGGCAAAGCCGCGCCCAAAAATAAGCGCCCGAAGGTCGTGGTGCCAAAACCCCCCAGCGGAAAAATGGCCAAAAAACGGGTGGGCTATAGCCTTGGTGGGGGGCGCGGGCGAAGATCGTCCGCCAGACTCGGAATGGGGCGAGACTTTGCGAGGGGCCTCGGGGTGCCAAAAATAAGCCGCGGGCAAATCCGCGCCCGAAGGTCGTGATGCCAAAACCCCCCAGCGGAAAAATGGCCAAAAAACGGGTGGGCTATAGCCTTGGTGGGGGGCGCGGGCGAAGTTTGTCCGCCGGACTCGGAATGAGGCGAGAATTTACGAGGGGCCTTGGGGTTCCAAAAATAAGCCACGGGAAAATCCGTGCCCAAAAATAAGCTCCCGAAGATCGTGGTGCTGAAACCCCCCAGCGGAAAAATGGCCAAAAAAGGGGTGGGCTATAGCCATGGTGGGGGGCGCGTGCGAAGTTCGTCCGCCGGACTCGGAATGGGGCGAGACTTTGCAAGGGGCTCGGGGTGCCAAAATTAAGCCGCGGCCAAAGCCGCGCCCAAAAATAAGCGCCCGAAGGTCGTGGTGCCAAAACCCCCCAGCGGAAAAATGGCCAAAAAACGGGTGGGCTATAGCCTTGGTGGGGGGCGCGGGCGAAGTTCGTCCGCCGGACTCGGAATGGGGCGAGACTTTGCGAAGGTCCTCGGGGTGCGAAAAATAAGCCGCAGGAATATCCGTGCCCAAAAATAAGTGCCCGAAGATCGTGGTGCCAAAACCCCCCAGCGGAAAAATGGCCAAAAAACGGGCGGGCTATAGCCTTGGTGGGGGGCGCGGTCGAAGATCGTCCGCGGGACTCGGAATGGGGTGAGACTTTGTGTGGGGCCTCGGGGCACGAAAAATAAGCTGTGGGCAAAGCCACGCCCAAAAAAAAGCGCCCGAAGGTCGTGGTGCCAAAACCCCCTAGCGGAAAAATGGCCAAAAAACGGGTGGTCTATAACCTTGGGGGGAGGGGCTGCCCAACTTCGTCCGCCGGACTCGGAATGGGGCGAGACTTTTCAAGGGGTCTCCGCGCACCAAAAATAGGCCGCGGACAAAGCCGCTCACAAAAAAAAGCACCCGAAGGTCGTGGTGCCAAAACCCCCCAGCGGATAAAAGGCCAAAAAACGGGTGGTCTATAGCCTTGGGGGGAGGGGCTGGCCAACTTCGTCCGCCGGACTCGGAATGGGGCGAGACTTTGCGAGGGGCCTCAAGGTGCCAAAAATAAGCCGCGGACAAAGCCGCGCCCAAAAATAAGCGCCCGAAGATCGTGGTGCCAAAACCCCCCAGCGGAAAAATGGCCAAAAAACGGGTGGGTATAGCCTTGGTGGGGGGCGCGGGCGAAGATCGTCCGCCAGACTCGGAATGGGGTGAGACTTTGCGAGGGGCCTCGGGGTGCCAAAAATAAGCCACGGGAATATCCGCGCCCAAAAATAAGTGCCCGAAGATCGTGGTGCCAAAACCCCCGGCGGAAAAATGGCCAAAAAACGGGTGGGCTATAGCCTTGGTGGGGGGCGCGGGCAAAGTTTGTCCACCGGACTCGGAATGGGGCGAGAATTTGCGAGGGGCCTTGGGGTTCCAAAAATAAGCCGCGGGAAAAGCCGTGCCCAAAAATAAGCTCCCGAAGATCGTGGTGCCGAAACCCCCCAGCGGAAAAATGGCCAAAAAAGGGGTGGGCTATAGAATTGGTGGGGGGCGCGTGCGAAGTTCGTCCGCCGGACTCGGAATGGGGCGAGACTTTGCGAGGGGCTCGGGGTGCCAAAATTTAGCCACGGGCAAAGCCGCGCCCAAAAATAAACGCCCGAAGGTCGTGGTGCCAAAACCCCCCAGCGGAAAAATGGCCAAAAAACGGGTGGGCTATAGCCTTGGTGGGGGGCGCGGGCGAAGTTCGTCCGCCGGACACAGAATGGGGAGAGACTTTGCGAGGGGCCTCGGGGTGCCAAAATTAAGCCGCTGGCAAAGTCGCGCCCAAAAATAAGCGCCCGAAGGTCGTGGTGCCAAAACCCCCCAGCGGAAAAATGGCCAAAAAACGGGTGGTCTATAACCTTGGGGGGAGGGGCTGCCCAACTTCGTCCGCCGGACTCGGAATGGGGCGAGACTTTTCAAGGGGTCTCCGCGTACCAAAAATAGGCCGCGGGCAAAGCCGCTCACAAAAAAAAGCACCCGAAGGTCGTGGTGCCAAAACCCCCCAGCGGATAAATGGCCAAAAAACGGGTGGTCTATAGCCTTGGGGGGAGGGGCTGGCCAACTTCGTCCGCCGGACTCGGAATGGGGCGAGACTTTGCGAGGGGCCTCAGGGTGCCAAAAATAAGCCGCGGACAAAGCCGCGCCCAAAAATAAGCGCCCGAAGATCGTGGTGCCAAAACCCCCCAGCGGAAAAATGGCCAAAAAACGGGTGGGTATAGCCTTGGTGGGGGGCGCGGGCGAAGATCGTCCGCCAGACTCGGAATGGGGTGAGACTTTGCGAGGGGCCTCGGGGTGCCAAAAATAAGCCACGGGAATATCCGCGCCCAAAAATAAGTGCCCGAAGATCGTGGTGCCAAAACCCCCGGCGGAAAAATGGCCAAAAAACGGGTGGGCTATGACCTTGGTGCGGGGCGCGGGCGAAGTTCGTCCGCCGGACTGGGAATGGGGCGAGACTTTGCGAAGGGCCTCGGGGTGCCAAAAATAAGCCGCGGGCAAATCCACGCCCGAAGGTCGTGGTGCCAAAACCCCCCAGCGGAAAAATGGACAAAAAACGGGTGGGTATAGCCTTGGTGGGGGGCGCGGGCGAATATCGTCCGCCAGACTCGAAATGGGGTGAGACTTTGCGAGGGGCCTCGGGGTGCCAAAAATAAGCCACGGCAATATCCGTGCCCAAAAATAAGTGCCCGAAGATCGTGGTGCCAAAACCCCCCAGCGGAAAAATGGCCAAAAAACGGGCGGGCTATAGCCTTGGTGGAGGGCGCGGTCGAAAATCGTCCGCGGGACTCGGAATGGGGTGAGACTTTGCGAGGGGCCTCGGGGTGCCAAAAAAAAGCCGCGGGCAAGGCCGTGCCCAAAAATAAGCGCCTGAAGATCGTAGTGCCAAAACCCCCCAGCGGAAAAATGGCCAAAAAACGGGTGGGTATAGCCTTGGTGGGTGGCACGGGCGAAGTTTGTCCGCCGGACTCGGAATGGGGCGAGACTTTGCGAGGGGGCCTTGGGGTTCCAAAAATAAGCCCGGGAAAAGCCGTGCCAAAAAATAAGCTCCCGAAGATCGTGGTGCCGAAACCCCCCAGCGGAAAAATGGCCAAAAAAGGGGTGGGCTATAGCCTTGGTGGGGGGCGCGTGCGAAGTTCGTCCGCCGGACTCGGAATGGGGCGAGACTTTGCGAGGGGCTCGGGGTGCCAAAATTAAGCCGCGGGCAAAGCCGCGCCCAAAAATAAGCGCCCGATGATCGTGGTGCCAAAACCCCCCAGCGGAAAAATGGCAAAAAAACGGGTGGGCTATAGCCTTGGTGGGGGGCGCGGGCGAAGTTCGTCCGCCGGACTCGGAATGGGGCGAGACTTTGCGAGGGGCCTCGGGGTGCCAAAAATAAGCCGCGGACAAAGCCGCGCCCAAAAATAAGTGCCCGATGATCGTGGTGCCAAAACCCCCCAGCGGAAAAATGGCAAAAAAACGGGTGGGCTATAGCCTTGGTGGGGGGCGCGGGCGAAGTTCGTCCGCCGGACTCGGAATGGTGCTAGACTTTGCGAGGGGCCTCGGGGTGCCAAAAAAAAGCCGCGGGCAAGGCCGTGCCCAAAAATAAGCGCCCGAAGATCGTGGTGCCAAAACACCGCAGCGGAAAAATGGCCAAAAAACGGGTGAGTATAGCCTTGGTGGGGGGCGCGGGCGAAGATCGTCCGCCAGACTCGGAATGGGGCGAGACTTGGCGAGGGGCCTCGGGGTGCCAAAAATAAGCCACGGGAAAATCCGCCCCCAAAAATAAGTGCCCGAAGATCGTGGTGCCAGAAACCCCCAGCGGAAAAATGGCGAAAAAACGGGTGGGCTATGGCCTTGGTGCGGGGCGCGGGCGAAGTTCGTCCGCCGGACTGGGAATGGGGCGAGACTTTGTGAAGGGCCTCGGGGTGCCAAAAATAAGCCGTGGGCAAATCCGCGCCCGAAGGTCGTGGTGCCAAAACCCCCCAGCGGAAAAATGGCCAAAAAATGGGTGGGCTATAGCCTTGGTGGGGGGCGCGGGCAAAGTTTGTCCACCGGACTCGGAATGGGGCGAGAATTTGCGAGGGGCCTTGGGGTTCCAAAAATAAGCCGCGGGAAAAGCCGTGCCCAAAAATAAGCTCCCGAAGATCGTGGTGCCGAAACCCCCCAGCGGAAAAATGGCCAAAAAAGGGGTGGGCTATAGAATTGGTGGGGGGCGCGTGCGAAGTTCGTCCGCCGGACTCGGAATGGGGCGAGACTTTGCGAGGGGCTCGGGGTGCCAAAATTTAGCCACGGGCAAAGCCGCGCCCAAAAATAAACGCCCGAAGGTCGTGGTGCCAAAACCCCCCAGCGGAAAAATGGCCAAAAAACGGGTGGGCTATAGCCTTGGTGGGGGGCGCGGGCGAAGTTCGTCCGCCGGACACAGAATGGGGAGAGACTTTGCGAGGGGCCTCGGGGTACCAAAATTAAGCCGCTGGCAAAGTCGCGCCCAAAAATAAGCGCCCGAAGGTAGTGGTGCCGAAACCCCCTAGCGGAAAAATGTCCAAAAAACGGGTGGGCTATAGCCTTGGTGGGGGGCGCGGGCGAAGTTCGTCCGCCGGACTCGGAATGGGGAGAGACTTTGCGAGGGGCCTCGGGGTGCCAAAATTAAACCGCGGGCAAAGTCGCTCCCAAAAATAAGCACGCGAAGGTCGTGGTGCCAAAACCCCCCAGCGGAAAAATGGCCAAAAAACGGGTGGGCTATAGCTATGGTGGGGGGCGCGGGCGAAGATCGTCCGCCGGACTCGGAATGGGGCGAGACTTTGCGAGGGGCCTCGGGGTGCCAAAAATAAGCCGCGGACAAAGCCACGCCCAAAAATAAGTGCCCGATGATCGTGGTGCCAAAACCCCCCAGCGGAAAATTGGCAAAAAAACGGGTGGGCTATAGCCTCGGTGGGGGGCGCGGGCGAAGTTCGTCCGCCGGACTCGGAATGGGGTGAGACTTTGCGAGGGGCCTCGGGGTGCCAAAAAAAAGCCGCGGACAAAGCCGCGCCCAAAAATAAGCTCCCGAAGATCGTGGTGCCAAAACCCCCCAGCGGAAAAATGGCCAAAAAACGGGTGGGTATAGCCTTGGTGGGGGGCGCGGGCGAAGATCGTCCGCCAGACTCGGAATGGGGCGAGACTTTGCGAGGGGCCTCGGGGTGCAAAAAATAAGCCACGGGAAAATCCGCGCCGAAAAATAAGTGCCCGAAGATCGTGGTGCCAAAACCCCCCAGTGGAAAAATGGCCAAAAAACGGGTGGGCTATAGCCTTGGTGGGGGGCGCGGGCGAAGTTCGTCCGCGGGACTCGGAATGGGGTGAGACTTTGCGAGGGGCCTCGGGGTGCCAAAAATAAGCCGTGGGCAAAGCCGCGCGCAAAAAAAAGCGCCCGAAGATCGTGGTGCCAAAACACCCCAACGGAAAAATGGCGCGAGACTTTGCGAGGCGCCTCCGTGTGCCAAATATAGGCCGCGGGCACAGCCACGCCCAAAAATACCAGCCTGAAGGCCGGGGCGCCAAGTTCGTCCAGCGGAAAAAGGCCACAAAAACGGGTGGGCTATAGCCTTTGGGGGTGGGGCTGGCCAACTTCGTCCGCCGGACTCGGAATGGTGCGAGACTTTGCGAGGCACCTCCGTGTGCCAAAAATAGGCCACGGGCACAGCTACGCCCAAAAATACCCGACCGAAGGCCGGCGCGCCAAGTTCGTCCAGCGGAAAAAATCCACAAAAACGGGTGGGCCATAGCCTTGGGGGGTGGGGCTGGCCAACTTCGTCCCCCGGACTCGGAATGGCGCGAGTGTTTGCGAGGCACCTCCGTGTGCCAAAAATAGGCCACGGGCACAGCCACGCCCACAAATACCCGCCCGAAGGCCGGCGCGCCAAGTTCGTCCAGCGGAAAAAGGCCACAAAAACGGGTGGGCTATAGCCTTGGGGGGTGGGGCTGGCCAACTTCGTCCGCCGGACTCGGAATTGCGCGAGACTTTGCGAGGCACCTCCGTGTCCCAAAAATAGGCCGCGGGCACAGCCGCGTCCAAAAATACCCGCCCGAAGGCCGGGGCGCCAAGTTCGTCCAGCGGAAAAAGGCCACAAAAACGGGTGGGCTATAGCCTTGGGGGGTGGGGCTGGCCAACTTCGTTCGCTGGACTCGGAATAGCGCGAGACTTTGCGAGGCACCTCCGTGTGCCAAAAATAGGCCGCGAACATAGCCGCGCCCAAAAATACCCGACCGAAATACGGGGCGCCAAGTTCGTCCAGCGGAAAAAGGACACAAAAACGGGCGGGCTATTGCCTTGGGGGGTGGGGCTGGCCCACTTCGTCCGCCGGACTCGGAATGGCGCGAGACTTTGCGAGGTTCCTCTGCGTCAGAAAATAGGCCGCGAACACAGCCGCACCCAAAAATACCCGCCCGAAGGCCGGGGCGCCAACTTTGCGAGCCGCCTCCGTGTGCCAAAAATAGGCTGCGGGCACAGCCGCGCCCAAAAATACCCTCCCGAAGGCCGGGGCGCCAAGTTCGACCAGCGGAAAAAGGCCACAAAAACGGGTGGGCTATAGCCTTGGGGGGTGGGGCTGGCCGACTTCGTCCGCGGGACTCGGAATGGTGCGAGACTTTGTGAAGCGCCTCCGTGTGCCAAAAATAGGCCGCGGGCACAGCCACGTCCAAAAATACCGCCCGATGGCCGGGGCGCCAAGTTCGTCCAGCGGAAAAAGGCCACAAAAACGGGCGGGCTATAGCCTTGGGGGTTGGGGCTGGCCAACTTCGTCCGCCGGAATCGGAATGGCGCGAGACTTTGCGAGGCGCCTCCGTGTGCCAAAAATAGGCCGCGGGCACAGCCGCGCACAAAAATACAATCCCGAAGGCCGGGGCGCCAAGTTCGTCCAGCGGAAAAAGGCCACAAAAACGGGTGGGCTATAGCCTTGGGGGGTGGGGCTGGCCAACTTCGTCCGCCGGACTCGGAATGGCGCGAGACTTTGCGAGGCGCCTCCGTGTACCAAATATAGGCCGCGGACGCAGCCGCGCCCAAAAACATCCGCCCGAAGGCCGGGGCGCCTAGTTCGTCCACCGAAAAAAGGCCGCAAAAACGAGTGGGCTATAGCCTTGGGGGGTGGGGCTGGCCAACTTCGTCCGCTGGACTTGGAATGGTGCGAGACTTTCCGAGGTGCCTCTGCATCAGAAAATAGGCCGCGAACACAGCCGCACCCAAAAATACCCGCCCGAAGGCCGGGGCGCCAACTTTGCGAGCCGCCTCCGTGTGCCAAAAATAGGCTGCTGGCACAGCCGCGGGCACAACCGCGCCCAAAAATACACGCCCGAAGGCCGGGGCGCCAACTTTGCGAGCCACCTCCGTGTGCCAAAAATAGGCTGCGGGCACAGCCGCGCCCAAAAATACCCTCCCGAAGGCCGGGGAGCCAAGTTCGACCAGCGGAAAAAGGCCACAAAAACGGGTGGGCTATAGCCTTGGGGGGTGGGGCTGGCCGACTTCGTCCGCGGGACTCGGAATGGTGCGAGACTTTGCGAGGCGCCTCCGTGTACCAAAAATAGGCCACGGGCGCAGCCGCGTCCAAAAACACCCGCCCGAAGGCCGGGGCGCCAAGTTCGTCCAGCGGAAAAAGGCCACAAAAACAGGCGGGCTATTGCCTTGGGGGTTGGGGCTGGCCAACTTCGTACGCCGGAATCGGAATGGCGCGAGACTTTGCGAGGCGGCTCCGTGTGCCAAAAATAGGCCGCGGCCACAGCCGCACGCAAAAATACCCTCCCAAAGGCCGGGGCGCCATGTTCGTCCAGCGGAAAAAGGCCACAAAAACGGGTGGGCTATAGCCTTGGGGGGTGGGGCTGGCCAACTTCGTCCGCCGGACTCGGAATGGCGCGAGACTTTGCAAGGCGCCTCCGTGTACCAAAAATAGGCCACGGGCGCAGCCGCGTCCAAAAACACCCGCCCGAAGGCCGGGGCGCCAAGTTCGTCCAGCGGAAAAAGGCCACAAAAACAGGCGGGCTATTGCCTTGGGGGGTGGGGCTGGCCCACTTCGTCCGCCGGACTCGGAATGGCGCGAGACTTTGCGAGGCACCTCCGTGTGCCAAAAATAGGCCGCGGGCACGGCCGTGCCCAAAAATACCCGCCCGAAGGCCGGTGCGCCAAGTTCGTCCAGCGGAAAAAGGCCACAAAAACGGGTGGGCTATAGCCTTGGGGGGTGGGGCTGGCCAATTTCGTCCGCCGGACTCGGAATGGCGCGAGACTTTGCGAGGCGCCTCCGTGTCCCAAAAATAGGCCGCGGGCACAGCCGCGTCCAAAAATACCCGCCCGAAGGCCGGGGCGCCAAGTTCGTCCAGCGGAAAAAGGCCGCAAAAACGGGTGGGCTATAGCCTTGGGGGGTGGGGCTGGCCAACTTCGTCCGCCGGACTCGGAATGGCGCGAGACTTTGCGAGGCGCCTCCGTGTGCCAAAAATAGACCGCGGGCACAGCCATGCCCAAAAATACCCGTCCGAAGACCGGGGCGCCAAGTTCGTCCAGCGGAAAAAGGCCACAAAAACGGGTGGGCTATAGCCTTGGGGGGTGGGGCTGGCCAACTTCGTCCGCCGGACTCGGAATGGCGCGAGACTTTGCGAGGCAACTCCGTGTGCCAAAAGTAGGCCGCGAGCACAGCCGCGCCCAAAAATACCCTCCCGAAGGCCGGGGCGCCAAGTTCGACCAGCGGAAAAAGGCCACAAAAACGGGCGGGCTATAGCCTTGGGGGTTGGGGCTGGCCAACTTCGTCCGCCGGAATCGGAATGGCGCTAGACTTTACGAGGCGCCTCCGTGTACCAAAAATAGGCCGCGGGCACAGCCGCGCACAAAAATACCCTCCCGAAGGCCGGGGCGCCAAGTTCGTCCAGCGGAAAAAGGCCACAAAAACGGGTGGGCTATAGCCTTGGGGGGTGGGGCTGGCCAACTTCGTCCGCCGGACTCGGAATGGCGCGAGACTTTGCGAGGCGCCTCCGTGTACCAAAAATAGGCCGCGGGCACAGCCGCGCCCAAAAATACCTGACCGACGTACGGGGCGCCAAGTTCGTCCAGCGGAAAAAGGCCACAAAAACGGGCGGGCTATTGCCTTGGGGGGTGGGGCGGGCCCACTTCGTCCGCCGGACTCGGAATGGCGCGAGACTTTGCGAGGCGCCTCCGTGTGCCAAAAATAGGCCGCGGGAACGGCCGCGCCCAAAAATACCCGCCCGAAGGCCGGGGCGCCAAGTTCGTCCAGCGGAAAAAGGCCACAAAAACGGGTGGGCTATAGCCTTGGGGGGTGGGGCTGGCCAACTTCGTCCACCGGACTCGGAATGGCGCGAGACTTTGCGAGGCGCCTCCGTGTCCCAAAAATAGGCCGCGGGCACAGCCGCGCCCAAAAATACCCGCCCGAAGGCCGGGGCGCCAAGTTCGTCCAGCGGAAAAAGACCACAAAAACGGGTGGGCTATTGCCTTGGGGGGAGGGGCTGGCCAACTTCGTCCGCCGGACTCGGAATGGGGCGAGACTTTAGGAGGGGCCTCAGGGTGCCAAAAATAAGCCGCGGACAAAGCCGCGCCCAAAAATAAGTGCCCAAAGATCGTGGTGCCAAAACCCCCCAGCGGAAAAATGGCCAAAAAACGGGTGGGTATAGCGTTGGTGGGGGGCGCGGGCGAAGGTCGTCCGCCGGACTCGGAATAGGGCGAGACTTTGCGAGGGGTCTCGGGGTGCCAAAAATAAGCCGTGGACAAAGCCGCGCCCAAAAATAAGTGCCCGAAGATCGTGGTGCCAAAACCCCCCAGCGGAAAAATGGCCAAAAAACGGGTGGGCTATAGCCTTGGTGGGGGGCGCGGGCGAAGTTCGTCCGCCGGACTCGGAATGGGGCGAGACTTTGCGAAGGTCCTCGGGGTACCAAAAATAAGCCGCGGGCAAAGCCGCGCCCAAAAATAAGCGCCCGAAGATCGTGGTGCCATAACCCCCCAGCGGAAAAATGGCCAAAAAACGGGTGGGCTATAGCCTTGGTGGGGGGCGCGGGCGAAGTTCGTCCGCCGGACTCGGAATGGGGTGAGACTTTGCGAGGGGCCTCAGGGTGCCAAAAAAAAAACGCAGGCAAAGCCGCGCCCAAAAATAAGAGCCCGAAGATCGTGGTGCCAAAACCCCCCAGCGGAAAAATGGCCAAAAAACGGGTGGGTATAGCCTTGGTGGGGGCCGCGGGCGAAGATCGTCCGCCAGACTCGGAATGGGGTGAGACTTTGCGAGGGGCCTCGGGGTGCCAAAAATAAGCCACGGGAATATCCGCGCCCAAAAATAAGTGCCCGAAGATCGCGGTGCCAAAACCCCCCAGCGGAAAAATGGCCAAAAAACGGGCGGGCTACAGCCTTGGTGGGGGGCGCGGTCGAAGATCGTCCGCGGGACTCGGAATGGGGTGAGACTTTGCGTGGGGCCTCGGGGCGCCAAAAATAAGCCGTGGACAAAGCCGCGCCCAAAAAAAAGCGCCTGAAGATCGTGGTGCCAAAACCCCCCAGCGGAAAACGGGTGGGCTATAGCCTTGGTGGGGGGCGTGGGCGAAGTTCGTCCGCCGGACTCGGAATGGGGCGAGACTTTGCGAGGGGCCTCGGGGTGCCAAAATTAAGCCGCGGGCAAAGCCGCGCCCAAAAAAAAGCGCCCGAAGGTCGTGGTGCCAAAACCCCCCAGCGGAAAAATGGCCAAAAAACGGGTGGTTTATAGCCTTGGGGGGAGGGGCTGGCCCACTTCGTCCGCCAGACTCGGAATGGGGCGAGACTTTGCGAGGGGCCTCAGGGTGCCAAAAATAAGCCACGGACAAAGCCACACCCAAAAATAAGCACCCGAAGATCGTGGTGCCAAAACCCCCCAGCGGAAAAATGGCCAAAAAACGGGTGGGTATAGCCTTGGTGGGGGGCGCGGGTGAAGATCGTCCGCCAGACTCGGAATGGGGTGAGACTTTGCGAGGGGCCTCAGGGTGCCAAAAATAAGCCACGGGAATATCCGCACACAAAAATAAGTGCCCGAAGATCGTGGTGCCAAAACCCCCCAGCGGAAAAATGGCCAAAAAACGGGCGGGCTATAGCCTTGGTGGGGGGCGCGGTCGAAGATCGTCCGCGGGACTCGGAATGGGGTGAGACTTTGCGTGGGGCCTCAGGGCACCAAAAATAAGCCATGGACAAAGCCGCACCCAAAAAAAAGTGCCTGAAGATCGTGGTGCCAAAACCCCCCAGCGGAAAACGGGTGGGCTATAGCCTTGGTGGGGGGCGCGGGCGAAGTTCGTCCGCCGGACTCGGAATGGGGCGAGACTTTGCGAGGGGCCTCGGGGTGCCAAAATTAAGCCTCGGGCAAAGCCGCGCCCAAAAAAAAGCGCCCGAAGGTCGTGGTGCCAAAACCCCCCAGCGGAAAAATGGCCAAAAAACGGGTGGTCTATAGCCTTGGGGGGAGGGGCTGGCCAACTTCGTCCGCCGGACTCGGAATGGGGCGAGACTTTGCGAGGGGCCTCAGGGTGCCAAAAATAAGCCGCGGACAAAGCCGCGCCCAAAAATAAGTGCCCAAAGATCGTGGTGCCAAAACCCCCCAGCGGAAAAATGGCCAAAAAACGGGTGGGTATAGCGTTGGTGGGGGGCGCGGGCGAAGGTCGTCCGCCGGACTCGGAATGGGGCGAGACTTTGCGAGGGGTCTCGGGGTGCCAAAAATAAGCTGTGGACAAAGCCGCGCCCAAAAATAAGTGCCCGAAGATCGTGGTGCCAAAACCCCCCAGCGGAAAAATGGCCAAAAAACGGGTGGGCTATAGCGTTGGTGGGGGGCGCGGGCGAAGTTCGTCCGCCGGACTCGGAATGGGGCGAGACTTTGCGAAGGTCCTCGGGGTACCAAAAATAAGCCGCGGGCAAAGCCGCGCCCAAAAATAAGCGCCCGATGATCGTGGTGCCAAAACCCCCCAGCGGAAAAATGGCCAAAAAACGGGTGGGCTATAGCCTTGGTGGGGGGCGCGGTCGAAACTCGTCCGCGGGACTCGGAATGGGGTGAGACTTTGCGTGGGGCCTCGGGGTGCCAAAAAAAAGCCGCGGACAAGGCCGTACCCAAAAATAAGCGCCCGAAGATCGTGGTGCCAAAACCCCCCAGCGGAAAAATGGCCAAAAAACGGGTGGGTATAGCCTTGGTGGGGGGCGCGGGCGAAGATCGTCCGCCAGACTCGGAATGGGGCGAGACTTTGCAAGGGGCCTCGGGGTTCCAAAAATAAGCCACGGGAAAATCCGCCCCCAAAAATAAGTGCCCGAAGATCGTGGTGCCAAAACCCCCCAGCGGAAAAATGGCCAAAAAACGGGTGGGCTATGGCCTTGGTGCGGGGCGCGGGCGAAGTTCGTCCGCCGGACTGGGAATGGGGCGAGACTTTGCGAAGGGCCTCGGGGTACCAAAAATAAGCCGCGGGAAAATCCGCGCCCGAAGGTCGTGGTGCCAAAACCCCCCAGCGGAAAAATGGCCAAAAAACGGGTGGGCTATAGCCTTGGTGGGGGGCGCGGGCGAAGATCGTCCGCCGGACTCGGAATGGGGCGAGACTTTGCGAGGGGCCTTGGGGTGCCAAAATTAAGCCGCGGGCAAAGCCGTACCCAAAAATAAGCTCCCGAAGATCGTGGTGCCGAAACCCCCCAGCGGAAAAATGGCCAAAAAAGGGGTGGGCTATAGCCTTGGTGGGGGGCGCGTGCGAAGATCGTCCGCCGGACTCGGAATGGGACGAGACTTTGCGAGGGGCCTCGGGGTGCCAAAATTAAGCCGCGGGCAAAGCCGCGGCCAAAAAAAAGCTCCCGAAGGTCATGGTGCCAAAACCCCCCAGCGGAAAAATGGCCAAAAAACGGGTGGTCTATAGCCTTGGGGGGAGGGGCTGGCCAACTTTGTCCGCCGGACTCGGAATGGGGCGAGACTTTGCGAGGGGCCTCAGGGTGCCAAAAATAGGCCGCGGGCAAAGCCGTGCCCCAAAATAAGTGCCCGAATATCGTGGTGCCAAAACCCCCAGCGGAAAAATGGCCAAAAAACGGGTGGGCTATAGCCTTGGCGGGGGTTGCGGACGAAGTTCGTCCGCCGGACTGGGAATGGGGCGAGACTTTATGAGGGGACTCGGGGTGCCAAAAATAAGCGGCGGGCAAAGCCGCACCCAAAAATAAGTACCTGCAGATCGTGGTGTCAAAACCCCCCAGCGGAAAAATGGCCAAAAAAGGGGTGGGCTATAGCCTTGGTGGGGGGCGCGTGCGAAGATCGTCCGCCGGACTCGGAATGGGGCGAGACTTTGCGAGGGGCCTCGGGGTGCCAAAATTAAGCCACGGGCAAAGCCGCATCCAAAAATAAGCACCCGAAGGTCGTGGTGCCAAAACCCCCTAGCGGAAAAATGGCCAAAAAACGGGTGGGCTATACCCTTGGTGGGGGGCGCGGGCGAAGTTCGTCCGCCGGACTCGGAATGGGGCGAGACTTTGCGAAGGTCCTCGGGGTGCCAAAAATAAGCCACGGGAATATCCGCACCCAAAAATAAGTGCCCGAAGATCGTGGTGCCAAAACCCCCCAGCGGAAAAATGGCCAAAAAACGGGCGGGCTATAGCCTTGGTGGGGGGCGCGGTCGAAACTCGTCCGCGGGACTCGGAATGGGGTGAGACTTTGCGTGGGGCCTCGGGGTGCCAAAAAAAAGCTGCGGGCAAGGCCGTGCCCAAAAATAAGCGCCCGAAGATCGTGGTGCCAAAACCCCCCAGCGGAAAAATGGCCAAAAAACGGGTGGGTATAGCCTTGGTGGGGGGCGCGGGCGAAGATCGTCCGCCAGACTCGGAATGGGGTGAGATTTTGCGAGGGGCCTCGGGGTGCCAAAAATAATCCACGGGAAAATCCGCCCCCAAAAATAAGTGCCCGAAGATCGTGGTGCCAAAACCCCCCAGCGGAAAAATGGCCAAAAAACGGGTGGGCTATGGCCTTGGTGCGGGGCGCGAGCGAAGTTCGTCCGCCGGATTGGGAATGGGGCGAGACTTTGCGAAGGGCCTCGGGGTGCCAAAAATAAGTCGCGGGCAAATCCGCGCACGAAGGTCGTGGTGCCAAAACCCCCCAGCGGAAAAATGGCCAAAAAACGGGTGGGTATAGCCTTGGTGGGGGGCGCGGGCGATGTTTGTCCGCCGGACTCGGAATGGGGCGAGACTTTGCGAGGGGCCTCGGGTGCCAAAAATAAGCCACGGGAATATCCGCGCCCAAAAATAAGTGCCCGAAGATCGTGGTGCCAAAACCCACCAGCGGAAAAATGGCCAAAAAACGGGCGGGCTATAGCCTTGGTGGGGGGCGCGGTCGAAGATCGTCCGCGGGACTCGGAATGGAGTGAGACTTTGCGTGGGGCCTCGGGGCGCCAAAAATAAGCCGTGGGCAAAGCCGCGCCCAAAAAAAAGCGCCTGAAGATCGTGGTGCCAAAACCCCCCAGCGGAAAACGGGTGGGCTATAGCCTTGGTGGGGGGCGCGGGCGAAGTTCGTCCGCCGGACTTGGAATGGGGAGAGACTTTGCGAGGGGCCTCGGGGTGCCAAAATTAAGCCACACAGGCAAAGCCGAAGCCGAAAAAAAAGCGCCGAAAAAAGGTCGTGGTGCCAAAACCCCAGCGGAAAAATGGCCAAAAGCGAGGGGTCTATAGCCTTGGGGAGGGCTGCCCAAGCTTCGTCCGCGGACTCGGAATGGGGCGAGACTTTGCAAGGGGTCTCAGCGTGCCAAAAATAGGCCGAAGTCAGCGGCAAAGCCAGGGTGTTAAAAATAAGCCGTGGACAAAGCCGCACAAAAAAAAGCGCCCGAAGGTCGTGGTGCCATAACCCCCCAATGGAAAAATGGCCAAAAACGGGTGGGCTATAGCCTTGGTAGGGGCGCGCAAGGCGGTTCGTCCGCCGGACTCGTAATGGGGTGAGACTTGGCCTGGGGCCTCCGGGTGCAAAAAAAACCACGCCGGCAAAGCCGCGCCTAAAAATAAGAGCCCGAAGCTCGTGGTGCCAAAACCCCCCAGCGGAAAAATGGCCAAAAGCGAGGTGGGTATAGCCTTGGGGGGGGGCCGCGGGCGAAGATCGTCCGCGAGACTCCAAAAATAAGAATGGGGTGAGACTTTGCGAGGGGCCTTAGGGTGCCAAAAATAAGCCACGGGAATATCCGCGCCCAAAAATAAGTGCCCGAAGATCGTGGTGCCAAAACCCCCCAGCGGAAAAATGGCCAAAAACGGGCTATAGCTATAGCCTTGGTGGGGGGCGGGCGGTTCGGGTCCGCCGGACTCGGAATGGGGTGAGACTTTGCGAGGGCCTCGGGGGTGTGAGACTTTGCGAGGGGCCTCGGGGTGCCAAAAAAAAAACGCAGGCAAAGCCGCAACCAAAAATAAGAGCCCGAAGATCGTGGTGCCAAAACCCCCCAGCGGAAAAATGGCCAAAAAACGGGTGGGTATAGCCTTGGTGGGGGGCGCGGGCGAAGATCGTCCGCCAGACTCGGAATGGGGCGAGACTTTGCAAGGGGCCTCGGGGTTCCAAAAATAAGCCACGGGAAAATCCGCCCCCAAAAATAAGTGCCCGAAGATCGTGGTGCCAAAACCGCCCAGCGGAAAAATGGCCAAAAAACGGGTGGGCTATGGCCTTGGTGCGGGTCGCGGGCGAAGTTCGTCCGCCGGACTGGGAATGGGACGAGACTTTGCGAAGGGCCTCGGGGTACCAAAAATAAGCCGCGGGAAAATCCGCGCCCGAAGGTCGTGGTGCCAAAACCCCCCAGCGGAAAAATGGCCAAAAAACGGGTGGGCTATAGCCTTGGTGGGGGGCGCGGGCGAAGATCGTCCGCCGGACTCGGAATGGGGCGAGACTTTGCGAGGGGCCTCGGGGTGCCAAAATTAAGCCGCGGGCAAAGCCGTACCCAAAAATAAGCTCCCGAAGATCGTGGTGCCGAAACCCCCCAGCGGAAAAATGGCCAAAAAAGGGGTGGGCTATAGCCTTGGTGGGGGGCGCGTGCGAAGATCGTCCGCCGGACTCGGAATGGGACGAGACTTTGCGAGGGGCCTCGGGGTGCCAAAATTAAGCCGCGGGCAAAGCCGCGGCCAAAAAAAAGCTCCCGAAGGTCATGGTGCCAAAACCCCCCAGCGGAAAAATGGCCAAAAAACGGGTGGTCTATAGCCTTGGGGGGAGGGGCTGGCCAACTTTGTCCGCCGGACTCGGAATGGGGCGAGACTTTGCGAGGGGCCTCAGGGTACCAAAAATAGGCCGCGGGCAAAGCCGTACCCAAAAATAAGTGCCCGAATATCGTGGTGCCAAAACCCCCAGCGGAAAAATGGCCAAAAAACGGGTGGGCTATAGCCTTGGCGGGGGGTGCGGATGAAGTTCGTCCGCCAGACTGGGAATGGGGCGAGACTTTATGAGGGGACTCGGGGTGCCAAAAATAAGCGGCGGGCAAAGCCGCGCCCAAAAATAAGTACCTGCAGATCGTGGTGCCAAAACCCCCCAGCGGAAAAATGGCCAAAAAAGGGGTGGGCTATAGCCTTGGTGGGGGGCGCGTGCGAAGATCGTCCGCCGGACTCGGAATGGGGCGAGACTTTGCGAGGGGCCTCGGGGTGCCAAAATTAAGCCGCGGGCAAAGCCGCATCCAAAAATAAGCGCCTGAAGGTCGTGGTGCCAAAACCCCCTAGCGGAAAAATGGCCAAAAAACGGGTGGGCTATAGCCTTGGTGGGGGGCACGGGCGAAGTTCGTCCGCCGGACTCGGAATGGGGCGAGACTTTGCGAAGGTCCTCGGGGTGCCAAAAATAAGCCACGGGAATATCCGCACCCAAAAATAAATGCCCGAAGATCGTGGTGCCAAAACCCCCCTGCGGAAAAATGGCCAAAAAACGGGCGGGCTATAGCCTTGGTGGGGGGCGCGGTCGAAACTCGTCCGCGGGACTCGGAATGGGGTGAGACTTTGCGTGGGGCCTCGGGGTGCCAAAAAAAAGCGGCGGGCAAGGCCGTCCCCAAAAATAAGCGCCCGAAGATCGTGGTGCCAAAACCCCCCAGCGGAAAAATGGCCAAAAAACGGGTGGGTATAGCCTTGGTGGGGGGCGCGGGCGAAGATCGTCCGCCAGACTCGGAATGGGGTGAGACTTTGCGAGGGGCCTCGGGGTGCCAAAAATAATCCACGGGAAAATCCGCCCCCAAAAATAAGTGCCCGAAGATCGTGGTGCCAAAACCCCCCAGCGGAAAAATGGCCAAAAAACGGGTGGGCTATGGCCTTGGTGCGGGGCGCGGGCGAAGTTCGTCCGCCGGACTGGGAATGGGGTGAGACTTTGCGAAGGGCCTCGGGGTGCCAAAAATAAGTCGCGGGCAAATCCGCGCACGAAGGTCGTGGTGCCAAAACCCCCCAGCGGAAAAATGGCCAAAAAACGGGTGGGTATAGCCTTGTTGGGGGGCGCGGGCGATGTTTGTCCGCCGGACTCGGAATGGGGCGAGACTTTGCGAGGGGCCTCGGGTGCCAAAAATAAGCCACGGGAATATCCGCGCCCAAAAATAAGTGCCCGAAGATCGTGGTGCCAAAACCCACCAGCGGAAAAATGGCCAAAAAACGGGCGGGCTATAGCCTTGGTGGGGGGCGCGGTCGAAGATCGTCCGCGGGACTCGGAATGGAGTGAGACTTTGCGTGGGGCCTCGGGGCGCCAAAAATAAGCCACGGGAATATCCGCGCCCAAAAATAAGTACCCGAAGATCGTGGTGCCAAAACCCACCAGCGGTAAAATGGCCAAAAAACGGGCGGGCTATAGCCTTGGTGGGGGGCGCGGTCGAAGATCGTCCGCGGGACTCGGAATGGAGTGAGAATTTGCGTGGGGCCTCGGGGCGCCAAAAATAAGCCGTGGGCAAAGCCGCGCCCAAAAAAAAGCGCCTGAAGATCGTGGTGCCAAAACCCCCCAGCGGAAAACGGGTGGGCTATAGCCTTGGTGGGGGGCGCGGGCGAAGTTCGTCCGCCGGACTTGGAATGGGGAGAGACTTTGCGAGGGGCCTCGGGGTGCCAAAATTAAGCCGCGGGCAAAGCCGCGCCCAAAAAAAAAGCGCCCGAAGGTCGTGGTGCCAAAACCCCCCAGCGGAAAAATGGCCAAAAAACGGGGGTCTATAGCCTTGGGGGGAGGGGCTGCCCAACTTCGTCCGCCGGACTCGGAATGGGGCGAGACTTTGCAAGGTGTCTCCGCGTGCCAAAAATAGGCCGCGGGCAAAGCCGCTCACAAAAAAAAGCGCCCGAAGGTCGTGGTGCCAAAACCCCCTTGCGGAAAAATGGCCAAAAAACGGGTGGTCTATAACCTTAGGGGGAGGGGCTGGCCAACTTCGTCCGCCGGACTCGGAATGGGGCGAGACTTTACGAAGGGCCTCAGGGTGCCAAAAATTGCCCGCGGGCAAAGCCGTGCCCAAAAATAAGTGCCCGAATATCGTGGTGCCAAAACCCCCAGCGGAAAAATGGCCAAAAAACGGGTGGGCTATAGCCTTGGCGGGGGGTGCGGACGAACTTCGTCCGCCGGACTCGGAATGGGGCGAGACTTTGCGAGGGGCCTCAGGGTGCCAAAAATAGGCCGCGGGCAAAGCCGTGCCCAAAAATAAGTGCCCGAATATCGTGGTGCCGAAACCCCCAGCGGAAAAATGGCCAAAAAACGGGTGGGCTATAGCCTTGGCGGGGGGTGCGGACGAAGATCGTCCGCGGGACTCGGAATGGGGTGAGACTTTGCGAGGGGCCTTAGGGTGCCAAAAAAAGGCCGCGGGCAAGGCCGTGCCCAAAAATAAGCGCCCGAAGATCGTGGTGCCAAAACCCCCCAGCGGAAAAATGGCCAAAAAACGGGTGGTCTATAGCCTTGGGGGGAGGGGCTGGCAAACTTCGTCCGCCGGACTCGGAATGGGGCGAGACTTTGCGAGGGGCCTCAGGGTGCCAAAAATAGGCCGCGGGCAAAGCCGTGCCCAAAAATAAGTGCCCGAATATCGTGGTGCCAAAACCCCCCAGCGGAAAAATGGCCAAAAAACGGGCGGGCTATACCCTTGGTGGGGGGCGCGGTCGAAGATCGTCCGCGGGACTCGGAATGGGGTGAGACTTTGCGAGGGGCCTTAGGGTGCCAAAAAAAGGCCGCGGGCAAGGCCGTGCCCAAAAATAAGCGCCCGAAGATCGTGGTGCCAAAACCCCCCAGCGGAAAAATGGCCAAAAAACGGGTGGTCTATAGCCTTGGGGGGAGGGGCTGGCAAACTTCGTCCGCCGGACTCGGAATGGGGCGAGACTTTGCGAGGGGCCTCAGGGTGCCAAAAATAGGCCGCGGGCAAAGCCGTGCCCAAAAATAAGTGCCCGAATATCGTGGTGCCAAAACCCCCAGCGGAAAAATGGCCAAAAAACGGGTGGGCTATAGCCTTGGCGGGGGGTGCGGACGAAGATCGTCCGCGGGACTCGGAATGGGGTGAGACTTTGCGAGGGGCCTTAGGGTGCCAAAAAAAGGCCGCGGGCAAGGCCGTGCCCAAAAATAAGCGCCCGAAGATCGTGGTGCCAAAACCCCCCAGCGGAAAAATGGCCAAAAAACGGACGGGCTATAGCCTTGGTGGGGGGCGCGGTCGAAGATCGTCCGCGGGACTCGGAATGGGGTGAGACTTTGCGAGGGGCCTTAGGGTGCCAAAAAAAGGCCGCGGGCAAGGCCGTTCCCAAAAATAAGCGCCCGAAGATCGTGGTGCCAAAACCCCCCAGCGGAAAAATGGCCAAAAAACGGGTGGTCTATAGCCTTGGGGGGAGGGGCTGGCAAACTTCGTCCGCCGGACTCGGAATGGGGCGAGACTTTGCGAGGGGCCTCAGGGTGCCAAAAATAGGCCGCGGGCAAAGCCGTGCCCAAAAATAAGTGCCCGAATATCGTGGTGCCAAAACCCCCAGCGGAAAAATGGCCAAAAAACGGGTGGGCTATAGCCTTGGCGGGGGGTGCGGACGAAGTTCGTCCGCCGGACTGGGAATGGGGCGAGACTTTACGAGGGGACTCGGGGTGCCAAAAATAAGCGGCGGGCAAAGCCGCGCCCAAAAATAAGTACCTGAAGATCGTGGTGCCGAAACCCCCCAGCGGAAAAATGGCCAAAAAACGGGTGGGCTATAGCCTTGGTGGGGCGCTGGAATGGGGGGCGGAGTTCGTCCGCCGGACTCGGAATGGGACTTGGGGGAAGCGGCTGCCCAACTTCGTCCGCCGGACTCGGAGAGACTTTGCGAGGGCCGCCGAAGGTCGTGGGGTGCAAAAAATTAAGCCTTGGGGAGAGGGGCTGGCCAAAGCCGCGCCCAAAAAAAAGCGCCCGAAGGTCATGCTGCCAAAACCCCCCAGCGGAAAAATGGCCAAAAAACGGGTGGTCTATAGCCTTGGGGGGAGGGGCTGGCAAACTTCGTCCGCCGGACTCGGAATGGGGCGAGACTTTGCGAGGGGCCACAGGGTGCCAAAAATAGGCCGCGGGCAAAGCCGGGCCCAAAAATAAGTGCCCGAATATCGTGGTGCCAAAACCCCCAGCGGAAAAATGGCCAAAAAACGGGTGGGCTATAGCCTTGGCGGGGGGTGCGGACGAAGTTCGTCCGCCGGACTGGGAATGGGGCGAGACTTTACGAGGGGACTCGGGGTGCCAAAAATAAGCGGCGGGCAAAGCCGCGCCCAAAAATAAGTACCTGAAGATCGTGGTGCCGAAACCCCCCAGCGGAAAAATGGCCAAAAAACGGGTGGGCTATAGCCTTGGTGGGGGGCGCGGGCGAAGTTCGTCTGCCGGACTTGGAATGGGGCGAGACTTTGCGAGGGGCCTCGGGGTACCAAAATTAAGCCGCGGGCAAAGCCGTGCCCAAAAAAAAGCGCCCGAAGGTCGTGGTGCCAAAACCCGCCAGCGGAAAAATGGCCAAAAAACGGGTGGTCTATAGCCTTGGGGGGAGGGGCTGCCCAACTTCGTCCGCCGGACTCGGAATGGGGTGAGACTTTGCAAGGGGTCTCCGCGTGCCAAAAATAGGCCGCGGGCAAAGCCGCTCACAAAAAAAAGCGCCCGAAGGTCGTGGTGCCAAAACCCCCCAGCGGAAAAATGGCCAAAAAACGGGTGGTCTATAGCCTTGGGGGAAGGGGCTGGCCAACTTCGTCCGCCGGACTCGGAATGGGGCGAGACTTTGCGAGGGGCCTCAGGGTGCCAAAAATAAGCCGCGGAAAAAGCCGCGCCCAAAAATAAGCGCCCGAAGATCGTGGTGCCAAAACCCCCCAGCGGAAAAGTGGCCAAAAAACGGGTGGGTATAGCCTTGGTGGGGGGCACGGGCGACGATCGTCCGCCAGACTCGGAATGGGGTGAGACTTTGCGAGGGGCCTCGGGGTGCCAAAAATAAGCCACGGGAATATCCGCGCCCAAAAATAAGTGCCCGAAGATCGTGGTGCCAAAACCCCCCAGCGGAAAAATGGCCAAAAAACGGGTGGGCTATGGCCTTGGTGCGGGGCGCGGGCGAAGTTCATCCGCCGGACTGGGAATGGGGTGAGACTTTGCGAAGGGCCTCGGGGTGCCAAAAATAAGCCACTGGAATATCCGCGCCCAAAAATAAGTGCCCGAAGATCGTGGTGCCAAAACCCCCCAGCGGAAAAATGGCCAAAAAACGGGCGGGCTATAGCCTTGGTGGGGGGCGCGGTCGAAGATTGTCCGCGGGACTCGGAATGGGGTGAGACTTTGCGAGGGGCCTTAGGGTGCCAAAAAAAGGCCGCGGGCAAGGCCGTGCCCAAAAATAAGCGCCCGAAGATCGTGGTGCGAAAACCCCCCAGCGGAAAAATGGCCAAAAAACGGGTGGGTATAGCCTTGGTGGGGGGCGCGGGCGAAGATCGTCCGCCAGACTCGGAATGGGGCGAGACTTTGCGAGGGGCCTCGGGGTGCCAAAACTAAGCCACGGGAAAATCCGCCCCCAAAAATAAGTGCCCGAAGATCGTGGTGCCAAAACCCCCCAGCGGAAAAATGGCCAAAAAACGGGTGGGCTATGGCTTTGGTTCGGGGCGCGGGCGAAGTTCGTCCGCCGGACTGGGAATGGGGCGAGACTTTGCGAAGGGCCTCGGGGTGCCAAAAATAAGCCGCGGGCAAATCCGCGCCCGAAAGTCGTGGTTCCAAAACCCCCCAGCGGAAAAATGTCCAAAAAACGGGTGGGCTATAGCCTTGGTGGGGGGCGCGGGCGAAGTTTGTCAGCCGGACTCGGAATGGGGCGAGACTTTGCGAGGGGCCTTGGGGTTCCAAAAATAAGCGGCGGGAAAAGCCGTGCCAAAAAATAAGCTCCCAAAGATCGTGGTGCTGAAACCCCCCAGCGGAAAAATGGCCAAAAAAGGGGTGGGCTATAGCCTTGGTGGGGGGCGCGGGCGAAGATCGTCCGCCAGACTCGGAATGGGGCGAGACTTTGCGAGGGGCCTCGGGGTGCCAAAAATAAGCCGCGGGCAAATCCGCGCCCGAAGGTCGTGATGCCAAAACCCCCCAGCGGAAAAATGGCCAAAAAACGGGTGGGCTATAGCCTTGGTGGGGGGCGCGGGCGAAGTTTGTCCGCCGGACTCGGAATGAGGCGAGAATTTGCGAGGGGCCTTGGGGTTCCAATAATAAGCCACGGGAAAATCCGTGCCCAAAAATAAGCTCCCGAAGATCGTGGTGCTGAAACCCCCCAGCGGAAAAATGGCCAAAAAAGGGGTGGGCTATAGCCATGGTGGGGGGCGCAGCGCGGTTCGTCCGCCGGACTCGGAATGGGGCGAGACTTTGCGAGGGCTCCGGGTGCCAAAATTAAGCGCTGCGCAAAGCCGCTCCCAAAAATAAGCGCCCGAAGGTCGTGATGCCAAAACCCCCCAGCGGAAAAATGGCCAAAAAACGGGTGGGCTATAGCCTTGGTGGGGGGCGCGGGCGAAGTTCGTCCGCCGGACTCGGAATGGGGCGAGACTTTGCGAAGGTCCTCGGGGTGCCAAAAATAAGCCGCGGGAATATCCGCGCCCAAAAATAAGTGCCCGAAGATCGTGGTGCCAAAACCCCCCAGCGGAAAAATGGCCAAAAAACGGGCGGGCTATAGCCTTGGTGGGGGGCGCGGTCGAAGATCGTCCGCGGGACTCGGAATGGGGTGAGACTTTGTGTGGGGCCTCGGGGCACAAAAAATAAGCTGTGGGCAAAGCCACGCCCAAAAAAAAGTGCCCGAAGGTCGTGGTGCCAAAACCCCCTAGCGGAAAAATGGCCAAAAAACGGGTGGTCTATAGCCTTGGGGGGAGGGGCTGCCCAACTTCGTCCGCCGGACTCGGAATGGGGCGAGACTTTTCAAGGGGTCTCCACGTGCCAAAAATAGGCCGCGGGCAAAGCCACTCACAAAAAAAAGCACCCGAAGGTCGTGGTGCCAAAACCCCCCAGCGGATAAATGGCCAAAAAACGGGTGGTCTATAGCCTTGGGGGGAGGGGCTGGCCAACTTCGTCCGCCGGACTCGGAATGGGGCGAGACTTTGCGAGGGGCCTCAGGGTGCCAAAAATAAGCCGCGGACAAAGCCGCGCCCAAAAATAAGCGCCCGAAGATCGTGGTGCCAAAACCCCCCAGCGGAAAAATGGCCAAAAAACGGGTGGGTATAGCCTTGGTGGGGGGCGCGGGCGAAGATCGTCCGCCAGACTCGGAATGGGGTGAGACTTTGCGAGGGGCCTCGGGGTGCCAAAAATAAGCCACGGAAATATCCGCGCCCAAAAATAAGTGCCCGAAGATCGTGGTGCCAAAACCCCCGGCGGAAAAATGGCCAAAAAACGGGTGGGCTATGACCTTGGTGCGGGGCGCGGGCGAAGTTCGTCCGCCGGACTGGGAATGGAGCGAGACTTTGCGAAGGGCCTCGGGGTGCCAAAAATAAGCCGCGGGCAAATCCACGCCCGAAGGTCGTGGTGCCAAAACCCCCCAGCGGAAAAATGGCCAAAAAACGGGTGGGTATAGCCTTGGTGGGGGGCGCGGGCGACTATCGTCCGCCAGACTCGAAATGGGGTGAGACTTTGCGAGGGGCCTCGGGGTGCCAAAAATAAGCCACGGCAATATCCGTGCCCAAAAATAAGTGCCCGAAGATCGTGGTGCCAAAACCCCCCAGCGGAAAAATGGCCAAAAAACGGGCGGGCTATAGCCTTGGTGGAGGGCGCGGTCGAAAATCGTCCGCGGGACTCGGAATGGGGTGAGACTTTGCGAGGGGCCTCGGGGTGCCAAAACTAAGCCGCGGGAAAATCCACCCCCAAAAATAAGTGCCCGAAGATCGTGGTGCCAAAACCCCCCAGCGGAAAAATGGCCAAAAAACGGGTGGGCTATGGCCTTGGTGCGGGGCGCGGGCGAAGTTCGTCCGCCGGACTGGGAATGGGGCGAGACTTTGCGAGGGGCCTCGGGGTGCCAAAAATAAGCCACGGCAATATCCGTGCCCAAAAATAAGTGCCCGAAGGTCGTGGTGCCAAAACCCCCCAGCGGAAAAATGGCCAAAAAACGGGTGGGCTATAGCCTTGGTGGGGGGCGTGGGCGAATTTTGTCCGCCGGACTTGGAATGGGGCGAGACTTTGCGAGGGGCCTAGGGGTTCCAAAAATAAGCCGCGGGAAAAGCCTTGCCAAAAAATAAGCTCCCGAAGATCGTGGTGCCGAAACCCCCCAGCAGAAAAATGGCCAAAAAAGAGGTGGGCCATAGCCTTGGTGGGGGGCGCGTGCGAAGTTCGTCCGCCGGACTCGGAATGGGGCGAAACTTTGCGAGGGGCTCGGGGTGCCAAAATTAAGCCGCGGGCAAAGCCGCGCCCAAAAATAAGTGCCCGAAGGTCGTGGTGCCAAAACCCCCCAGCGGAAAAATGGCCAAAAAACGGGTGGGATATATCCTTGGTGGGGGGCGCGGGCGAAGTTTGTCCGCCGGACTCGGAATGGGCCGAGACTTTGCGCGGGGCCTCGGGGTTCCAAAACTAAGCCGCCGGAAAAGCCGTGCCCAAAAACAAGCACCCGAAGACCGTGGTGCCGAAACCCCCCAGCGGAAAAATGGCCAAAAAACAGGTGGGCTATAGCCTCGGTGGGCGGCGCGGGCGAAGTTCGTCCGCCGGACTCGGAATGGGGCGAGACTTTGCGTGGGGCCTCGGGGTGACAAAATTAAGCCGTGGACAATGTCGCGCCCAAAAATAAGCGCCCGAAGGTCGTGGTGCCAAAACCCCCCAGCGGAAAAATGGCCAAAAAACGGGTGGGCTATAGCCTTGGTGGGGGGCGCGGGCAAAGATCGTCCGCCGGGCTCGGAATGGGGCGAGACTTTGCGAGGGGCCTCGGGGTGCCAAAAATAAGCCGCGGACAAAGCCGCACCCAAAAATAAGTGCCCGAAGATCGTGGTGCCAAAACCCCCCAGCGGAAAAATGGCCGAAAAACGGTGGGCTATAGCCTCGGTGGGGGGCGCGGGCGAAGTTCGTCCGCCGGACTCGGAATGAGGTGAGACTTTCCGAGGGGCCTCGGGGTGCCAAAAAAAAGCCGCGGGCTAGGCCGCGACCAAAAATAAGCTCCCAAAGATCGTGGTGCCAAAACCCCCCAGCGGAAAAATGGCCAAAAAACGGGTGGGTATAGCCTTGGTGGGGGGCGCGGGCGAAGATCGTCCGCCAGACTCGGAATGGGGTGAGACTTTGCGAGGGGCCTCGGGGTGCCAAAAATAAGCAGCGGGAAAAGCCGCACCCAAAAATAAGCGCCCGAAGATCATCGTCCCAAAACCCCCCAGCGGAAAAATGGCCAAAAAACGGGTGGACTATTGGTGGGGGGCGCGGGCGAAGTTCGTCCGCCGGACACGGAATGGGGCGAGCCTTTGCGAGGGGCCTCGGGGTGCCAAAAATAAGCAGCGGGAAAAGCCGCGCCCAAAAATAAGTGCCCGATGATCGAGGTGCCAAAAACCCCCAGCGGAAAAATGGCCAAAAAACGGGTGGGCTATAGCCTTGGGGATGCAGCCATGGCGATGTTCGTCCGCCGGACTCGGAATGGGGCGAGACGTTACGAGGGGCCTCGGGGTGCCAAAAATAAGCCGCGGACAAAGCCGCGCCAAAAAATAAGCGACCGAAGGTCGTGGTGCCAAAACCCCCCAGCGGAAAAATGGCCAAAATACGGGTGGGCTATAGCCTTGGTGGGGGGCGCGGGCGAAGTTTGTCCGCCGGACTTGGAATGGGGCGAGCCTTTGCGAGGGGCCTCGGGGTGCCAAAAAGAAGCCGCGAGTAAAGCCGCGCCCGAAGATCGTGTTGCCAAAACCCCCCAGCGGAAAAATGGCCAAAAAATGGGTGGGCTATAACCTTGGTGGGGGGCGCGGGCTAAGTTCGTCCGCCGGACTCGGAATGGGGCGAGACTTTGCGAGGGGACTAGGGGTGCCAAAAATAAGCCGCGGGTAAAGTCGCGCCCAAAAATAAGCACCCGAAGATCGTGGTGCCAAAACCCCCCAGTGGAAAAATGGCCAAAAAACAGGTGGGCTATAGCCTTGGTGGGGGGCGCGGGCGAAGTTCGTCCACCGGACTCAGAATGGGGCAAGACATTGCGAGGGGCTTCGGGGTGCCAAAAATAAGCCGTGGGCAAAGCCGCGCCCAAAAATAAGCCCCCGAAGATCGTGGTGCCAAAACCCCCCAGCGGAAAAATGGCCAAAAAACGGGTGGGTATAGCCTTGGTGGGGGGCGCGGGCGAAGATCGTCTGCCAGACTCGGAATGGGGTGAGACTTTGCGAGGGGCCTCGGGGTGCCAAAAATAAGCAGCGGGAAAAGCCGCACCCAAAAATAAGCACCCGAAGATCATCGTCCCAAAACCCCCCAGCGGAAAAATGGCCAAAAAACGGGTGGACTATTGGTGGGGGGCGCGGGCGAAGTTCGTCCGCCGGACTCGGAATGGGGAGAGACTTTGCGAGGGGCCTCGGGGTGCCAAAATTAAGCCGCGGGCAAAGTCGCTCCCAAAAATAAGCACGCGAAGGTCGTGGTGCCAAAACCCCCCAGCGGAAAAATGGCCAAAAAACGGGTGGGCTATAGCTATGGTGGGGGGCGCGGGCGAAGATCGTCCGCCGGACTCGGAATGGGGCGAGACTTTGCGAGGGGCCTCGGGGTGCCACAAATAAGCCGCGGACAAAGCCACGCCCAAAAATAAGTGCCCGATGATCGTGGTGCCAAAACCCCCCAGCGGAAAATTGGCAAAAAAACGGGTGGGCTATAGCCTCGGTGGGGGGCGCGGGCGAAGTTCGTCCGCCGGACTCGGAATGGGGTGAGACTTTGCGAGGGGCCTCGGGGTGCCAAAGAAAAGCCGCGGACAAAGCCGCGCCCATAAATAAGCTCCCGAAGATCGTGGTGCCAAAACCCCCCAGCGGAAAAATGGCCAAAAAACGGGTGGGTATAGCCTTGGTGGGGGGCGCGGGCGAAGATCGTCCGCCAGACTCGGAATGGGGCGAGACTTTGCGAGGGGCCTCGGGGTGCAAAAAATAAGCCACGGGAAAATCCGCGCCGAAAAATAAGTGCCCGAAGATCGTGGTGCCAAAACCCCCCAGTGGAAAAATGGCCAAAAAACGGGTGGGCTATAGCCTTGGTGGGGGGCGCGGGCGAAGTTCGTCCGCGGGACTCGGAATGGGGTGAGACTTTGCGAGGGGCCTCGGGGTGCCAAAAATAAGCCGTGGGCAAAGCCGCGCCCAAAAAAAAGCGCCCGAAGATCGTGGTGCCAAAACACCCCAACGGAAAAATGGCCAAAAAACAGGTGGGCTATAGCCTTGGTGGGGGGCACGGGCGAAGTTCGTCTGCCGGACTCGGAATGGGGCGAGACTTTGCGTGGGGCCTCGGGGTGACAAAATTAAGCCGCGGACAATGTCGCGCCCAAAAATAAGCACCCGAAGGTCGTGGTGCCAAAACCCCCCAGCGGAAAAATGGCCAAAAAACGGGTGGGCTATAGCCTTGGTGGGGTGCGCGGGCGAAGATCGTCCGCCGGACTCGGAATGGGGCGAGACTTTGCGAGGGGCCTCGGGGTGCCAAAAATAAGCCGCGGACAAAGCCGCGCCCAAAAATAAGTGCCCGAAGATCGTGGTGCCAAAACCCCCCAGTGGAAAAATGGCCAAAAAACGGGTGGGCTATAGCCTCGGTGGGGGGCGCGGGCGAAGTTCGTCCGCCGGACTCGGAATGGGGTGAGACTTTGCGAGGGGCCTCGGGGTGCCAAAAAAAAGCCGCGGACAAAGCCGCGCCCAAAAATAAGCTCCCGAAGATCGTGGTGCCAAAACCCCCCAGCGGAAAAATGGCCAAAAAACGGGTGGGTATAGCCTTGGTGGGGGGCGCGGGCGAAGTTCGTCCGCCGGACTCGGAATGGGGAGAGACTTTGCGAGGGGCCTCGGGGTGCCAAAATTAAGCCGCGGGCAAAGTCGCTCCCAAAAATAAGCGCGCGAAGGTCGTGGTACCAAAACCCCCCAGCGGAAAAATGGCCAAAAAACGGGTGGGCTATAGCTATGGTGGGGGGCGCGGGCGAAGATCGTCCGCCGGACTCGGAATGGGGTGAGACTTTGCGAGGGGCCTCGGGGTGCGAAAAATAAGCCGCGGACAAAGCCACGCCCAAAAATAAGTGCCCGATGATCGTGGTGCCAAAACCCCCCAGCGGAAAAATGGCAAAAAAACGGGTGGGCTATAGCCTTGGTGGGGGGCGCGGGCGAAGTTCGTCCGCCGGACCCGGAATGGGGCTAGATTTTGCGAGGGGCCTCGGGGTGCCAAAATAAAGCCGCGGGCAAAGCCGCGCCCATAAATAAGCGCCCGAAGATCGTGGTGCCAAAACCCCCCAGCGGAAAAATGGCCAAAAAACGGGTGGGTATAGCCTTGGTGGGGGGCGCGGGCGAAGATCGTCCGCCAGACTCGGAATGGGGCGAGACTTTGCGAGGGGCCTCGGGGTGCAAAAAATAAGCCACGGGAAAATCCGCGCCCAAAAATAAGTGGCCGAAGATCGTGGTGCCAAAACCCCCCAGCGGAAAAATGGCCAAAAAACGGGTGGGCTATAGCCTTGGTGGGGGGCGGGGGCGAAGTTCGTCCGCGGGACTCGGAATGGGGTGAGACTTTGCGAGGGGCCTCGGGGTGCCAAAAATAAGCCGTGGGCAAAGCCGCGCCCAAAAAAAAGCGCCTGAAGATCGTGGTGCCAAAACACCCCAACGGAAAAATGGCCAAAAAACGGGTGGGCTATAGCCTTGGTGGGGGGCGCGGGCGAAGTTCGTCTGCCGGACTCGGAATGGGGCGAGACTTTGCGTGGGGCCTCGGGGTGCCAAAAATAAGCCGCGGACAAAGCCGCGCCCAAAAATAAGTGCCCGAAGATCGTGGTACCAAAACCCCCCAGCGGAAAAATGGCCAAAAATCGGGTGGGCTATAGCCTCGGTGGGGGGAGCGGGCGAAGTTCTTCCGCCGGACTCGGAATGGGGCGAGACTTTGCGAGGGGCCTCGGGGTGCAAAAAATAAGCCACGGGAAAATCTGCGCCCAAAAATAAGTGGCCTAAGATCGTGGTGCCAAAACCCCCCAACGGAAAAATGGCCAAAAAACGGGTGGGTATAGCCTTGGTGGGGGGCGCGGGCGAAGTTCGTCCGCCGGACTCGGAATGGGGAGAGACTTTGCGAGGGGCCTCGGGGTGCCAAAATTAAGCCGCGGGCAAAGTCGCTCCCAAAAATAAGCGCGCGAAGGTCGTGGTGCCAAAACCCCCCAGCGGAAAAATGGCCAAAAAACGGGTGGGTATAGCCTTGGTGGGGGGCGCGGGCGAAGTTCGTCCGCCGGACTCGGAATGGGGCTAGACTTTGCGAGGGGCCTCGGGGTGCCAAAATAAAGCCGCGGGCAAAGCCGCGCCCATAAATAAGCGCCCGAAGATCGTTGTGCCAAAACCCCCCAGCGGAAAAATGGCCAAAAAACGGGTGGGTATAGCCTTGGTGGGGGGCGCGGGCGAAGATCGTCCGCCAGACTCGGAATGGGGCGAGACTTTGCGAGGGTCTCGGGGTGCAAAAAATAAGCCACGGGAAAATCCGCGCCCAAAAATAAGTGCCCGAAGATCGTGGTGCCAAAACTCCCCAGCGGAAAAATGGCCAAAAAACGGGTGGGCTATAGCGTTGGTGGGGGGCGCGGGCGAAGTTCGTCCGCCGGACTCGGAATGGGGTGAGACTTTGCGAGGGGCCTCGGGGTGCCAAAAAAAAGCCGCGGGCAAAGCCGCACCCAAAAATAAGCGCCCGAAGATCGTGGTGCCAAAACCCCCCAGCGGAAAAATGGCCAAAAAACGGGTGGGCTATAGTCTTGGTGGGGGGCGCGGGCGAAGTTCGTCTGCCGGACTCGGAATGGGGCGAGACTTTGCGTGGGGCCTCGGGGTGCCAAAAATAAGCCGCGGACAAAGCCGTACCCAAAAATAAGCGCCCGAAGATCGTGGTGCCAAAACCCCCCAGCGGAAAAATGGCCAAAAAACGGGTGGGCTATAGTCTCGGTGGGGTCGCGGGCGAAGTTCGTCCGCCGGACTCGGAATGGGGTGAGACTTTGCGAGGGGCCTCGGGGTGCCAAAAAAAAGCCGTGGGCAAAGCCGCGCCCAAAAATAAGCTCCCGAAGATCGTGGTGCCAAAACCCCCCAGCGGAAAAATGCCCAAAAACGGGTGGGTATAGCCTTGGTGGGGGGCGCGGGCGAAGATCGTCCGCCAGACTCGGAATGGGGCGAGACTTTACGAGGGTCTCGGGGTGCAAAAAATAAGCCACGGGAAAATCCGCGCCCAAAAATAAGTGCCCGAAGATCGTGGTGCCAAAACTCCCCAGCGGAAAAATGGCCAAAAAACGGGTGGGCTATATACACAAGGCGCAGGCGGTTCGATTCGCCCGTCCGCCGGACTCGGAATGGGGTGAGACTTTGCGAGGTGCCTCGGGGTGCCAACAATAAGCAGCGGGCAAAGCCAAGCCGAAAAATAAGCCACCGAAGATCGTGGTGCCAAAACCCCAGCGGAAAAATGGCCAAAAACGGGTGGGCTATAGTCTTCAGTGTGGGGGCGCGGGCGAGTTCGTCTG
Organism: Citrus sp. QX-2021; assembly: GCA_030444885.1. Classification (NCBI taxonomy): domain Eukaryota; kingdom Viridiplantae; phylum Streptophyta; class Magnoliopsida; order Sapindales; family Rutaceae; genus Citrus; species Citrus sp. QX-2021. Next base: position 114,019 of record JAUJEF010000167.1, read on the forward strand.
CCGGACTGGAATGGGGCGCGAGACTTTGCTGAGGGCTTCGGTGTGCAAAAATAAGCCGCGGACAAAGCCGTACCCAAAAATAAGCGCCCGAAGATCGTGGTGCCAAAACCCCCCAGCGGAAAAATGGCCAAAAAACGGGTGGGCTATAGCCTCGGTGGGGTCGCGGGCGAAGTTCGTCCGCCGGACTCGGAATGGGGTGAGACTTTGCGAGGGGCCTCGGGGTGCCAAAAAAAAGCCGTGGGCAAAGCCGCGCCCAAAAATAAGCTCCCGAAGATCGTGGTGCCAAAACCCCCCAGCGGAAAAATGGCCAAAAAACGGGTGGGTATAGCCTTGGTGGGGGGCGCGGGCGAAGATCGTCCGCCTGACTCGGAATGGGGTGAGACTTTGCGAGGGGCCTCGGGGTGCCAAAAATAAGCAGCGGGAAAAGCCGCACCCAAAAATAAGCGCCCGAAGATCATCGTCCCAAAACCCCCCAGCGGAAAAATGGCCAAAAAACGGGTGGACTATTGGTGGGGGGCGCGGGCGAAGTTCGTCCTCCGGACTCGGAATGGGGCGAGACTTTGCGAGGGGCCTCGGGGTGCCAAAAATAAGCAGCGGGAAAAGCCGCGCCCAAAAATAAGTGCCCGATGATCGAGGTGCCAAAAACCCCCAGCGGAAAAATGGCCAAAAAACGGGTGGGCTATAGCCTTGGTGGGGGGCGCAGGCGCGGGCGATGTTCGTCCGCCGGACTCGGAATGGGGCGAGACGTTACGAGGGGCCTCGGGGTGCCAAAAATAAGCCGCGGACAAAGCCGCGCCCAAAAATAAGCGACCGAAGGTCGTGGTGCCAAAACCCCCCAGCGGAAAAATGGCCAAAATACGGGTGGGCTATAGCCTTGGTGGGGGGCGCGGGCGAAGTTTGTCCGCCGGACTTGGAATGGGGCGAGCCTTTGCGAGGGGTCTCGGGGTGCCAAAAAGAAGCCGCGAGTAAAGCCGCGCCCGAAGATCGTGTTGCCAAAACCCCCCAACGGAAAAATGGCCAAAAAACGGGTGGGCTATAACCTTGGTGGGGGGCGCGGGCTAAGTTCGTCCGCCGGACTCGGAATGGGGCGAGACTTTGCGAGGGGACTAGGGGTGCCAAAAATAAGCCGCGGGTAAAGCCGCGCCCAAAAATAAGCACCCGAAGATCGTGGTGCCAAAACCCCCCAGTGGAAAAATGGCCAAAAAACAGGTGGGCTATAGCCTTGGTGGGGGGCGCGGGCGAAGTTCGTCCGCCGGACTCAGAATGGGGCAAGACATTGCGAGGGGCTTCGGGGTGCCAAAAATAAGCCGTGGGCAAAGCCGCGCCCAAAAATAAGCCCCCGAAGATCGTGGTGCCAAAACCCCCCAGCGGAAAAATGGCCAAAAAACAGGTGGGCTATACCTTGGTGGGGGGTGCGGGCGAAGTTCGTCCGCCGGACTCGGAATGGGTCTAGACTTTGCGAGGGGCTTCGGGGTGCAAAAACTAAGCCATGGGCAAAGCTGCGCCAAAAAATAAGCGCCCGAAGATCGTGGTGCCAAAACCCCCCAGCGGAAAAATGGCCAAAAATCGGGTGGGCTATAGGCTTGGTGGGGGGCGTGGGCGAAGTTCGTCCGCCGGACTCGGAATGGGACGAGACTTTGCGAGGGGCATCGGGGTGCCAAAAAGAAACCGCGGGTAAAGCCGCGCCCAAAAATAAGCACCCGAAGATCGTGGTGCCAAAACCCCCCAGTGGAAAAATGGCCAAAAAACAGGTGGGCTATAGCCTTGGTGGGGGGCGCGGGCGAAGTTCGTCCTCCGGACTCGGAATGGGACGAGACTTTGCGAGGGGCCTCGGGGTGCCAAAAATAAGCCGCGGACAAACCCGCGTCCAGAAATAAGCGACCGAAGGTCGTGGTACGAAGTTTGTCCAGCGGAAAAATGGCACAAAAACGGGTGGGCTATAGCCTTGGGGGGTGGGGCTGGCCGACTTCGTCCGCCGGACTCGGAATGGCGCGAGATTTTGCGAGGCGTCTCCGTGTGCCAAAAATAGGCCGCGGGCAAAAATTCCCGCCCGAAAGCCGGGGCGCCAAGTTCGTCCAGCGGAAAAAGGCCACAAAAACGGGTGGGCTATAGCCTTGGGGGGTGGGCCTGGCCGACTTCGTCCGCCGGACACGGAATGGCGTGAGACTTTGCGAGGCGCCTCCGTGTGCTAAAAATAGGCCGCGGGCACAGCCGCGTCCAAAATTACCAGCCGGAAGGCCGGGGCGCCAAGTTCGTCCAGTGGAAAAACGCCACAAAAACGGGTGGGCTATAGCCTTGGGGGGTGGGGCTGGCCAACTTCGTCCGCCGGACTCGGAATGGGGCGAGACTTTGCGAGGCGTCTCCATGTACCAAAAATAGGCCGCGGCCACAGCCGCGTCCAAAAATACCCGTCCGAAGGCCGGGGCGCCAAGTTCGTCCAACGCAAAAAGGCCACAAAAACGGGTGGGCTATAGCCTTGGGGGGTGGGGCTGGCCAACTTCGTCCGCAGGACTCGGAATGGCAAGAGACTTTGCGAGTCATCTCCGTGTACCAAAAATAGGCCGCGGACACAGCCGCGCCAAAAAATATCCGCCCGACGGCCGGGGCGCCAAGTTCGTCCAGCGGAAAAAGGCCACAAAAACGGGTGGGCTATAGCCTTGGGGGGTGGGGCTGGCCAACTTCGTCCGCCGGACTCAGAATGGCGCGAGACTTTGCGAGGCGCCTCCGTGTCCCAAAAGTAGGCCGCGGGCACAGCCGCGCCCAAAAATAGCCGCCCGAAGGCCGGGGCACCAAGTTCGTCCAGCGGAAAAAGGCCACAAAAACGGGTGGGCTATACCCTTGGGGGGTGGGGCCGGCCTACTTCGTCCGCCGGACTCGGAATGGCATGAGACTTTGCGAGTCATCTCCGTGTACCAAAAATAGGCCGCGGGCACAGCCGCGCCAAAAAATATCCGCCCGAAGGCCGGGGCGCCAAGTTCGTCCAGCGGAAAAAGGCCACAAAAATGGGTGGGCTATAGCCTTGGGGGGTGGGGCTGGCCAACTTCGTCCGCCGGACTCGGAGTGGCGCGCGACTTGGCGAGACGCCTCCGTGTGTCAAAAATAGGCCGCGGGCACAGCCGTGCCCAAAATTACCTGCCCGAAGGCCGGGGCGCCAAGTTCGTCCAGCGGAAAAAGGCCACAAAAACGGGTGGGCTATAGCCTTGAGGGGTGGGGCTGGCCGACTTCGTCCGCCGGACTCGGAATGGGGCGAGACATTGCGAGGCACCTCCATGTGCCAAAAATAGTCCGGGGGCACAGCCGCGCCCAAAAATACCCGAAGGCCAGCCGTGCGCCATGTTCGTCGCCCAGCGGAAAAAGGCCACACTGCTTAGGTGAGGCTTATAGCGCCTTGGAAGTGGGAGCTGGCCATCTTCGACCGGACTGAATGGCGCGAGATTCTGCGAGGCACCTCCGTGTGCCAAAATATGTGCCGCGCCACAG
>JAUJEF010000168.1:0-80530 GCA_030444885.1 Citrus sp. QX-2021
GGCGAACTTGCCGCCCCGGGCTTCGGGCGGGTATTTTTGAGCGCGGCTGTGACCGCGGCCTATTTTTGGCACACGGAAGCGCCTCGTAATGTCTCGCGCCATTGCGAGTCCGGCGGACGAAATGGGCCAGCCCCACCCCCCAAGGCTATAGCCCACCCGTTTTGTGGCCTTTTTCCGCTGGATTTAACTTGCCGCCCCGGGCTTCGGGCGGGTATTTTTGAGCGCGGATGTGCCCGCGGCCTATTTTTCGCACACGGATGCTCCTCGTAATGTCTCGCGCCATTGCGAGTCGTGCGGACGAAGTTGGCCTGCCCCACCCCCCAAGGCTATAGCCCACCCGTTTTTGTGGCCTTTTCCGCGCGGACGAACTTGGCGGCCCGGGCTTCGGGCGGGTATTTTTGGGCGCGGCTGTGACCACGGCCTATTTTTGGGACACGGAGGCACCTCGCAAAGTCTCGCGCCATTCCGAGTCGAGCGGACGAAGTTGGCCTGCCCCACCCCCCAAGGCTATAGCCCACCCGTTTTTGTGGCCTTTTTCCGCTGGACGAACTTGGTGCCCCGGCCTCTGGGCGGGTAGTTTTCGGCGCGGCTGTGACCGCGGCCTATTTTTGGGACACGGAGGCACCTCGCAAAGTCTCGCGCGATTCCGAGTCCGGCGGAAGAAGCTGGCCAGCCCCACCCCCCAAGGCTATAGCCCACCCGTTTTTGTGGCCTTTTTCCGCTGGACGAACTTGGCGCCCCGGCCTTCGGGTGGGTATTTTTGGGCGCGGCTGTGACCGCGGCCTATTTTTGGGACACGGAGGCACCTCGCAAAGTCTCGCGCCATTCCGAGTCCGGCGGAAGAAGTTGGCCAGCCCCACCCCCCAAGGCTATAGCCCACCCGTTTTTGTGGCCTTTTTCCGCTAGACGAACTTGGCGCCCCGGCCTTCGGGGGGGTATTTTTGGCCCGGCTGTGACCGCGGCCTATTTTTGGGACACGGAGGCACCTCGCAAAGCCTCTCGCCATTCCTAGTCCGGCGGAAGAAGCTGGCCAGCCCCACCCCCCAAGGCTATAGCCCACCCGTTTTTGTGGCCTTTTTCCGCTGGACGAACTTGCCGCCCCGGGCTTCGGGCGGGTATTTTTGAGCGCGGCTGTGCCCGCGGCCTATTTTTGGCACACGGAAGCGCCTCGTAATGTCTCGCGCCATTGCGAGTCCGGCGGACGAAATGGGCCAGCCCCACCCCCCAAGGCTATAGCCCACCCGTTTTTGTGGCCTTTTTCCGCTGGACGAACTTGCCGCCCCGGGCTTCGGGCGGGTATTTTTGAGCGCGGATGTGCCCGCGGCCTATTTTTCGCACACGGAAGCGCCTCGTAATGTCTCGCGCCATTGCGAGTCCGGCGGATGAAGTGGGCCAGCCCCACCCCCCAAGGCTATAGCCCACCCGTTTTTGTGGCCTTTTTCCGCGGACGAACTTGGCGCCCCGGGCTTCGGGCGGGTATTTTTGGGCGCGGCTGTGACCACGGCCTATTTTTGGGACACGGAGGCACCTCGCAAAGTCTCGCGCCATTCCGAGTCGGGCGGACGAGTTGGCCTGCCCCACTTCCCAAGGCTATAGCCCACCCGCTTTTGTGGCCTTTTCCGCTGGGACGAACTTGGTGCCCCGGCCTCACGGGCGGGTAGAAGCTGGGCGTGGCTGTGACCGCGGCCTATTTTTGGGACACGGAGGCACCTCGCAAAGTCTCGCGCGATTCCGAGTCCGGCGGAAGAAGCTGGCCAGCCCCACCCCCCAAGGCTATAGCCCACCCGTTTTTGTGGCCTTTTTCCGCTGGACGAACTTGGCGCCCCGGCCTTCGGGTGGGTATTTTTGGGCGCGGCTGTGACCGCGGCCTATTTTTGGGACACGGAGGCACCTCGCAAAGTCTCGCGCCATTCCGAGTCCGGCGGAAGAAGTTGGCCAGCCCCACCCCCCAAGGCTATAGCCCACCCGTTTTTGTGGCCTTTTTCCGCTAGACGAACTTGGCGCCCCGGCCTTCGGGGGGGTATTTTTGGCCCGGCTGTGATCGCGGCCTATTTTTGGGACACGGAGGCACCTCGCAAAGCCTCTCGCCATTCCTAGTCCGGCGGAAGAAGCTGGCCAGCCCCACCCCCAAGGCTATAGCCCACCCGTTTTTGTGGCCTTTTTCCGCTGGACGAACTTGCCGCCCCGGGCTTCGGGTGGGTATTTTTGAGCGCGGCTGTGCCCGCGGCCTATTTTTGACACACGGAAGCGCCTCGTAATGTCTCGCGCCATTGCGAGTCCGGCGGACGAAATGGGCCAGCCCCACCCCCCAAGGCTATAGCCCACCCGTTTTTGTGGCCTTTTTCCGCTGGACGAACTTGGCGCCCCGGCCTTCGAGCGGGTATTTTTGGGCGCGGCTGTGACCGCGGCCTATTTTTGGGACACGGAGGCACCTCGCAAAGTCTCGCGCCATTCCTAGTCCGGCGGAAGAAGCTGGCCAACCCCACCCCCCAAGGCTATAGCCCACCCGTTTTTGTGGCCTTTTTCCGCTGGACGAACTTGGCGCCCCGGCCTTCGGGTGGGTATTTTTGGGCGCGGCTGTGACCGCGGCCTATTTTTGGGACACGGAGGCACCTCGCAAAGTCTCGCGCCATTCCGAGTCCGGCGGAAGAAGTTGGCCAGCCCCACCCCCCAAGGCTATAGCCCACCCGTTTTTGTGGCCTTTTTCCGCTAGACGAACTTGGCGCCCCGGCCTTCGGGGGGGTATTTTTGGCCCGGCTGTGACCGCGGCCTATTTTTGGGACACGGAGGCACCTCGCAAAGCCTCGCGCCATTCCTAGTCCGGCGGAAGAAGCTGGCCAGCCCCACCCCCAAGGCTATAGCCCACCCGTTTTTGTGGCCTTTTTCCGCTGGACGAACTTGCCGCCCGGGCCGGGGCGGGTATTTTTGAGCGCGGCTGTGCCCGCGGCCTATTTTTGGCACACGGAAGCGCCTCGTAATGTCTCGCGCCATTGCGAGTCCGGCGGACGAAATGGGCCAGCCCCACCCCCCAAGGCTATAGCCCACCCGTTTTTGTGGCCTTTTTCCGCTGGACGAACTTGCCGCCCCGGGCTTCGGGCGGGTATTTTTGAGCGCGGATGTGCCCGCGGCCTATTTTTCGCACACGGAAGCGCCTCGTAATGTCTCGCGCCATTGCGAGTCCGGCGGATGAAGTGGGCCAGCCCCACCCCCCAAGGCTATAGCCCACCCGTTTTTGTGGCCTTTTTCCGCGGACGAACTTGGCGCCCCGGGCTTCGGGCGGGTATTTTTGGGCGCGGCTGTGACCACGGCCTATTTTTGGGACACGGAGGCACCTCGCAAAGTCTCGCGCCATTCCGAGTCGAGCGGACGAAGTTGGCCTGCCCCACCCCCCAAGGCTATAGCCCACCCGTTTTTGTGGCCTTTTTCCGCTGGACGAACTTGGTGCCCCGGCCTCTGGGCGGGTAGTTTTCGGCGCGGCTGTGACCGCGGCCTATTTTTGGGACACGGAGGCACCTCGCAAAGTCTCGCGCGATTCCGAGTCCGGCGGAAGAAGCTGGCCAGCCCCACCCCCCAAGGCTATAGCCCACCCGTTTTTGTGGCCTTTTTCCGCTGGACGAACTTGGCGCCCCGGCCTTCGGGTGGGTATTTTTGGGCGCGGCTGTGACCGCGGCCTATTTTTGGGACACGGAGGCACCTCGCAAAGTCTCGCGCCATTCCGAGTCCGGCGGAAGAAGTTGGCCAGCCCCACCCCCCAAGGCTATAGCCCACCCGTTTTTGTGGCCTTTTTCCGCTAGACGAACTTGGCGCCCCGGCCTTCGGGGGGGTATTTTTGGCCCGGCTGTGATCGCGGCCTATTTTTGGGACACGGAGGCACCTCGCAAAGCCTCTCGCCATTCCTAGTCCGGCGGACGAAGATGGCCAGCCCCACCCCCCAAGGCTATAGCCCACCCGTTTTTGTGGCCTTTTTATTTGGACGAACTTGCCGCCCCGGGCTTCGGGCGGGTATTTTTGAGCGCGGCTGTGCCCGCGGCCTATTTTTGGCACACGGAAGCGCCTCGTAATGTCTCGCGCCATTGCGAGTCCGGCGGACGAAATGGGCCAGCCCCACCCCCCAAGGCTATAGCCCAGCCGTTTTTGTGGCCTTTTTCCGCTGGACGAACTTGGCGCCCCGGCCTTCGGGCGGGTATTTTTGGGCGCGGCTGTGACCGCGGCCTATTTTTGGGACACGGAGGCACCTCGCAAAGCCTCGCGCCATTCCTAGTCCGGCGGAAGAAGCTGGCCAGCCCCACCCCCCAAGGCTATAGCCCACCCGTTTTTGTGGCCTTTTTCCGCTGGACGAACTTGCCGCCCCGGGCTTCGGGCGGGTATTTTTGAGCGCGGCTGTGCCCGCAGCCTATTTTTGGCACACGGAAGCGCCTCGTAATGTCTCGCGCCATTGCGAGTCCGTCGGATGAAGTGGGCCAGCCCCACCCCCCAAGGCTATAGCCCACCCGTTTTTGTGGCCTTTTTCCGCTGGACGAACTTGGCGCCCCGGCCATCGGGCGGGTATTTTTGGGCGCGGCTTTGCCTGCGGCCTATTTTTGGCACACGGAGGCGCCTCACAATGTCTCGCACCATTCCGAGTCCGGCGGACGAAGTTGGCCAGGCCCACCCCCCAAGGCTATAGCCCACCCGTTTTTGTGGCCTTTTTCCGTTGGACAAACTTGGCGCCGCGGTCTTCGGGCGGGTATTTTTGGTTGCGGCTGTGCCCGCGGCCCATTTTTGGCACGCGGAGGCCACTCGCAAAGTCTCGCCCCAAGGCTATGGCCCACCCGTTTTTTGGCCATTTTTCCGCTGGACGAACTTGGCGACCCGGCCTTCGGGCGGTTATTTTTGGGCACGGCTGTACCCGCGGCCTATTTTTGGGCGCGGCTGTGCCCGCGGCCTATTTTTGGCAAGCGGAGGCCACTCGAAAAGTCTCGCCCCATTCCGGGTCCGGCGGATGAAGTTGGCCAGCCCCTCCCCCCAAGGCTATAGCCCGCCCGTTTTTTGCCCATTTTTCCGCTGGACGAACTTGGCGCCCCGGCCTTCGGGATGTTATTTTTTGGCGCGGCTGTGCCCGCAGCCTATTTTTGGCACGCTGAGGCTGCTCGCAAAGTCTCGCCCCATTTTGAGTCCGGCGAACGAAGTTGGCCAGCCGCTCCCCCCAAGGCTATAGCCCACCCGTTTTTTGGCCATTTTTCCGCTGGGGGGTTTGGGCGCGCCGACCTTGGGGGGGTTATTTTTCGGAGCGGCTATGCCCGCTGCCTATTTTTGGCACGTGGAGGCCGCTTGCAAAGTCTCGACCCATTCCGAGTCCGGCGGACGAAGTTGGCCAGCCCCTCCCCCCAAGGCTATAGCCCTCCCGTTTTTTGGCCATTTTTCCGCTGGGGGGTTTGGGTGCGCCGACCTTCGGTGTGTTATTTTTGGGCGCGGCTGTGCCCACGGCCTATATTTGGCACGCGGAGGCCGTTCGCAAAGTCTCGCCCCATTCTGAGTCTGGTGGACAAAGTGGGCCAGGCCCTCCCCCAAGGCTATAGCCCACCCGTTTTTTGGCCATTTTTCTGCTGGACGAACTTGGCGCCCCGGCCTTCGGGCGGTTATTTTTTGGCGCGGCTGTGCCCGCGGCCTATTTTTGGCACGCGGAGGCCAGTCGCAAAGTGTTGCCCCATTCCGAGTCCGGCGGACGAAGTTGGCCAGCCCCTCCCCCCAAGGTTATAGGCCACCCGTTTTTTGGCCATTTTTCCGCTGGACGAACTTGGCGCCCCGGCCTTCGGGCGGTTATTTTTGGACGCGGCTGTGCCCGTGGCATATTTTTTGCACATGGAGGCCCCTCGCAAAGTCTCGTGCCATTCCGAATCCGGCGGACGAAGTTGGGCAGCCCCACCCCCAAGGCTATAGCCCACCCGTTTTTGTGGCCTTTTTCCGCTGTATGAACTTGGCGCCCCGGCCTTCGGGCGGGTATTTATGGGCGCGGCTGTGCCCGCGGCCTATTTGTGGCACACGGAGTTCCCTCGCAATGTCTCACGCCATTCCGAGTCTGGCGGACAAAGTCGGCCAGCCCCACCCCCCAAGGCTATAGCCCACCCGTTTTTGTCGCCTTTTTCCGCTGGACGTACTTGGCGCCCCGGCCTTCGGGCGGTTATTTTTTGGGCGTGGCTGTGCCCGCGGCCTATTTTTGGCACACGGAGACCCCTCGCAAAGTCTCGCACCATTCCGAGTCCGGCCGACGATGTTGGCCAACCCCACCCCGCAAGGCTATAGCCCACCCGTTTTTGTGGCCTTTTTCCGCTGGACGAACTTGGCGCCCCGGCCTTTGGGCGGTTATTTTTCGACGCGGCTGTGCCCGCGGCCTATTTTTGGTACACGGAGGCCCCTCGCAAAGTCTCGTGCCATTCCGAGTCCGGCGGACAAAGTTGGCCAGCCCCACTCCCCAAGGCTATAGCCCACCCGTTTTTGTGGCCTTTTTCCACTGGACGTACTTGGCGCCCCGGCCTTCGGGCAGTTATTTTTGGGCGCGGCTGTGCACACATCCTATTTTTGGCACACGGAGGCCCATCGCAAAGTCTCGCGCCATTCCGAGTCCGGCGGACGAAGTTGGCCAGCCCCACCCCCCAAGGCTATATCCCACCCGTTTTTGTGGCCATTTTCCGCTGGACGAACTTGGCGCCCCGGCATTCTGGTGGTTATTTTTGGGTACGGCTGCGCCCACGGCCTATTTTTGGCACACGGAGGCCCCTCGCAAAGTCTCGCGCCATTCCGAGTCCGGCGGACGAAGTTGGCCAGCCCCACCCCCCAAGGCTATAGCCCACCCGTTTTTGTGGCCTTTTTCCGCTGGACGAACTTGGCGCCCCGGCCATCGGGCGGTTATTTTTAGGTGCGGCTATGCCAGCGGCCTATTTTTAGCACACGGAGGCCCCTCGCAAAGTCTCACGCCATTCCAAGTCCGGCGGACAAAGTTGGCCAGCCCCACCCCCCAAGGCTATAGCCCACCCGTTTTTGTGGCCTTTTTCCGCTGGACGAACTTGGCGCCCCGGCCTTCAGGCTGTCACTTTTGGGCGCGGTTGTGCCCGCGGCCTATTTTTAGCACACGGAGGCCCCTCGCAAAGTCTCGCACCATTACGAGTCCGGCGGACGAAGTTGGCCAGCCCCACCCCCCAAAGCTATAGCCCACCCGTTTTTGTGGCCTTTTTCCGCTGGACGAACTTGGCGCCCCGGAGTTCGGGCGGTCATATATGGGTGTGGCTGTGCCCGCGGCCTATTTTTGGCACACGGAGGCCCTTCATAAAGTCTCGCGCCATTCGGAGTCCGACGGACGAAGTTGGCCAGCCCCACCCCCCAAGGCTATAGCCCACCCGTTTTTATGGCCTTTTTCCGCTGGACGAACTTGGCGCCCCGGCCTTCGGGTGGTTATTTTTGGGCCCGGCTGTGCCCGCGGCCTATTTTTGGCACACGGAGGCCCCTCGCAAAGTCTCGCGCTATTCCGAGTCCGGCGGACGAAGTTGGCCAGCCCCACCCCCCAAGGCTATAGCCCACCCGTTTTTGTGGCCTTTTTCCGCTGGACGAACTTGGCGCCCCGGGCTTCGGGTGGTTATTTTTGGGTGCGGCTGTGCCCGCGGCCTATTTTTCGCACATGGAGGCCCCTTGTAAAGTCTCGTGCCATTCCGAGTCCGGCGGACGAAGTTGGCCAGCCCTACCCCCCAAGGCTATAGCCCACCCGTTTTTGTGGCCTTTTTCCGCAGGACGAACTTGGCGCCCCGGCCTTCGGGCGGTTATTTTTGGGCGCGGCTGTGCCCGCGGCCTATTTTTGGCACACGGAGGCCCCTCGCAAAGTCTCGCGCTATTCCGACTCCAGCGGACGAAGTTGGGCAGCCCCACCCCCAAGGCTATAGCCCACCCGTTTTTCTGGCCTTTCTCCGCTGGACGAACTTGGCGCCCCGGGCTTCGGGTGGTTATTTTTGGGTGCGGCTGTGCCCGCGGCCTATTTTTCGCACAGGGAGGCCCCTTGCAAAGTCTCGTGCCATTCCGAGTCCGGCGGACGAAGTTGGCCAGCCCCACCCCCCAAGGCTATAGCCCACCCGTTTTTGTGGCCTTTTTCCGCAGGACGAACTTGGCGCCCCGGCCTTCGGGCGGTTATTTTTGGGCGCGGCTGTGCCCGCGGCCTATTTTTGGCACACGGAGGCCCCTCGCAAAGTCTCGCGCTATTCCGACTCCAGCGGACGAAGTTGGGCAGCCCCACCCCCAAGGCTATAGCCCACCCGTTTTTCTGGCCTTTCTCCGCTGGACGAACTTGGCGCCCCGGGCTTCGGGTGGTTATTTTTGGGTGCGGCTGTGCCCGCGGCCTATTTTTCGCACATGGAGGCCCCTTGCAAAGTCTCGTGCCATTCCGAGTCCGGCGGACGAAGTTGGCCAGCCCCACCCCCCAAGGCTATAGCCCACCCGTTTTTGTGGCCTTTTTCCGCAGGACGAACTTGGCGCCCCGGCCTTCGGGTGGTTATTTTTGGGTGCGGCTGTGCCCGCGGCCTATTTTTCGCACATGGAGGCCCCTTGCAAAGTCTCGCACCATTCCGAGTCCGGCGGACGAAGTTGGCAGCTCCTCCCCCCAAGGCTATAGCCCACCCGTTTTTTGGCCATTTTTCCGCTGGGGGGTTTGGTCGCGCCGACCATCGGGGGGTTATTTTTGGGCGCGGCTGTGTCCGAGGCCAATTTTTGGTACGCGGAGGCCGCTCGCAAAGTCTTGCCCCATTCCGAGTCCGGCGGACGAAGTTGGCCAGCCCCTCCCCCAAGGCTATAGCCCACCCGTTTTTTGGCCATTTTTCCGCTGGACGAACTTGGCGCCCCGGCCTTCGGGCGGTTATTTTTGGGCGCGGCTGTGCCCGCAGCCTATTTTTGGTGCGCGGAGGCCGCTCGCAAAGTCTCGCCCCATTCCGAGTCCAGCGGACGAAGTTGGCCAGCCCCTCCCCCCAAGGCTATAGCCCACCCATTTTTTGGCCATTTTTCCGCTGGGGGGTTTGGGAGCGCCGACCTTCGGGGGGTTATTTTTGGGCGTTTCTGTGCCTACGGCCTATTTTTGGTACGCGGAGGCCGCTCGAAAAGTCTCGCCCCATTCCGAGTCCGGCGGACGAAGTTGGCCTGCCCCTCCCGCCAAGCTATAGCCCACCCGTTTTTTGGCCATTTTTCCGGTGGTCGAACTTGGCGCCCCGGCCTTCGGGCGTTTATTTTTGGGTACGGCTGTGCCCGCGGCCTATTTTTGGCACGCGCAGGCCGCTCGCAAAGTCTCGCCCCATTCCGAGTCCGGCGGACGAAGTTGGCCAGCCCCTCCCCCAAAGGCTATAGTCCACCCGTTTTGTGGCCATTTTTCCGCTGGACGAACTTGGCGCCCCGGCCTTCGGGCGGTTATTTTTGGGCGCGGCTGTGCCCGCAGCCTATTTTTGGTGCGCGGAGGCCGCTCGCAAAGTCTCGCCCCATTCCGAGTCCAGCGGACGAAGTTGGCCAGCCCCTCCCCCCAAGGCTATAGCCCACCCATTTTTTGGCCATTTTTCCGCTGGGGGGTTTGGGAGCGCCGACCTTCGGGGGGTTATTTTTGGGCGTTTCTGTGCCTACGGCCTATTTTTGGTACGCGGAGGCCGCTCAAAAAGTCTCGCCCCATTCCGAGTCCGGCGGACGAAGTAGGCCAGCCCCTCCCCCCAAGGCTATAGCCCACCCTATTTTTGGCCATTTTTCCGCTGGGGGGTTTGAGCGCGACGACCTTCTGGTGGTTATTTTTGGGCGCGGCTGTGCCCGCTGCCTATTTTTGTCACGCAGAGGCCGATCGCAAAGTCTCGTCCCAGTCCGGGTCCGGCGGACAAAGTTGGCCAGCCCCTTCCCCCAAGGCTATAGCCCACCCGTTTTTTGGCCATTTTTCCGCTGCACAAACTTGGCGCCCCGGCCTTCGGGCGGTTATTTTTGGGCGCGACTGTGCCCGTGGCCTATTTTTGGCACGCGGAGGTCGCTCGCAAAGTCTCACCCCATTCCGAGTACGGCGGACGAAGTTGGCCAGCCCCTCCCCCCAAGGCTATAGCCCACCCGTTTTTTGGCCATTTTTCCGCTGGGGGGTTTGGGCGCGCCGACCTTACGACGGTTATTTTTGGGCGCGGCTGTGCCCACGGCCTATGTTTGGCACGTGCAGGCCGCTCGCAAAGTCTCGCCCCATTCCGAGCCCGGCGGACGAAGTTGGCCAGCCCCTCCCCCCAAGGCTATAGCCCACCCGTTTTTTGGCCATTTTTCCGCTGGGGGGTTTGGGCGCGCCGACCTTCGGGCGGTTATTTTTGGGCGTGGCTGTGGCCGCGGCCTATTTTTGGCACGTGGAGGCCACTCGCAAAGTCTCGCCCCATTCCGAGTCCGGCGGACGAAGTTGGCCAGCCCCTCCCCCCAAGGCTATAGCCCACCCGTTTTTTGGCCTTTTTTCCGCTGGACGAACTTGGCGCCCCGGCCTTCGGGTGGTTATTTGTTGGCGCGGATGTGCCCACGGCCTATTTTTGGCAAGAGGAGGCTTCTCGCAAAGTCTCGCCCCATTCCGAGTCCGGCGGATGAAGTTGGCCAGCCCCTCCCCCCAAGGCTATAGCCCACCCGTTTTTTGCCCATTTTTCCGCTGGACAAAATTGGCGCCCCGGCCTTCGGGCTGTTATTTTTGGGCGCGGCTGTGCCCGCGGCCTATTTTTGGCACGCGGAGGCTGCTCGCAAAGTCTCGACCCATTCCGATTCCGGCGGACGAAGTTGGCCAGGCCCTCCCCCCAAGGCTATAGCCCACCCGTTTTTTGGCCATTTTTCCGATGGGAGGTTTGGACGCGGCTGTGCCTGTGGCCTATTTTTGGTACGCGGAGGCCGCTCGCAAAGTCTCACCCTATTCCGAGTCCGGCGAACAAAGTTGGACAGCCCCTCCCCCCAAGGCTATAGCCCACCCGTTTTTTGGCCATTTTTCCGCTGGACGAACTTGGCGCCCCGGCCTTCGGACAGTTATTTTTGGTCGCGGCTGTGCCCGAGGCCTATTTTTGGCACGCGGAGGAAGCTCGCAAAGTCTCGCCCCATTCCGAGTCTGGCGGACGATGTGGGCCAGCCCCTCCCCCCAAGGCTATAGCCCACCCGTTTTTTGGCCATTTTTCCGCTGGGGGGTTTGGGCGCGCCGACCTTCGGGTGGTTATTTTTGGGCGCGGCTGTGCCCGGGGCCTATTTTTGGCATGCGGAGGAAGCTCGCAAAGTCTCACCCCATTCCGAGTCCGGCGGACGAAGTGGGCCAGCCCCTCCCCCTAAGGCTATAGCCAACCCGTTTTTTGGCCATTTTTCCGCTGGACAAACTTGGCGCACCGGCCTTCGGGCGGTTATTTTTGGGCGCGGCTGTGCCAGCGGCCTATTTTTGGCACGAGTAGGCCGTTTGCAAAGTCTCGCCCCATTCTGAGTCCGGCGGACGAAGTTGGCCAGCCCCTCCCCCCAAGGCTATAGCCCACCCGTTTTTTGGCCATTTTTCCGCAGCACGAACTTGGCGCCCCGGCCTTCGGGCGGTTATTTTTGGGCGAGGCTGTGCCCGCGGCCTATTTATGGCACGCGGAGGCCGCTCGCAAAGTCTCGCCCCATTCCGAGTCCGGCGGACGAAGTTGGCCAGCCCCTCCCCCCAAGGCTATAGCCCACCCTATTTTTGGCCATTTTTCCGCTGCGGGGTTTGGGCGCGCCGACCTTCTGCTGGTTATTTTTGGGCGTGGCTGAGCCCGTGGCCTATTTTTGGCATGCAGAGGCCGCTTGCAAAGTCTCGCCCCATTCCGAGTCCGGCGGACGAAGTTGGCCAGCCCCTCCCCCCAAGGCTATAGCCCACCCGTTTTTTGGCAATTTTTCCGCTGGAAGAACTTGGCGTCCCGGCCTTCGGGCGGTTATTTTTGGGCGCGGCTGTGCCTGCGGCCTATTTTTGGCACGCGGAGGCCGCTCGCAAAGTCTCGCCCCATTCCGAGTCCGGCGGACGAAGTTGGCCAGCCCCTCCACCCAAGGCTATAGCCCACCCTATTTTTGGCCATTTTTCCGCTGCGGGGTTTGGGCGCGCCGACCTTCTGCTGGTTATTTTTGGGCGTGGCTGTGCCCGTGCCCTATTTTTGGCATGCGGAGGCCGCTTGCAAAGTCTCGCCCCATTCCGAGTCCGGCGGACGAAGTTGGCCAGCCCCTCCCCCCAAGGCTATAGCCCACCCGTTTTTTGGCAATTTTTTCGCTGGACGAACTTGGCGCCCCGGCCTTCGGGCGGTTATTTTTGGGCGCGGCTGTGCCTGCGGCCTATTTTTGGCACGCAGAGGCTTCTCGCAAAGTCTCGCCCCATTCCGAGTCCGGCGGACGAAGTTGGCCAGCCCCTCCCCCCAAGGCTATAGCCCACCCGTTTTTTGCCCATTTTTCCGCTGGACGAACTTGGCGGCCCGGCCTTCGGGCTGTTATTTTTGGGCGCGGCTGTGCCCGCCGCCTATTTTTGGCACGCGGAGGCCGTTCGCAAAGTCTCGCCCCATTCCGAGTCCGGCGGACGAAGTTGGCAGCTCCTCCCCCCAAGGCTATAGCCCACCCGTTTTTTGGCCATTTTTCCGCTGGGGGGTTTGGTCGCGCCGACCATCGGGGGGTTATTTTTGGGCGCGGCTGTGTCCGAGGCCAATTTTTGGTACGCGGAGGCCGCTCGCAAAGTCTTGCCCCATTCCGAGTCCGGCGGACGAAGTTGGCCAGCCCCTCCCCCCAAGGCTATAGCCCACCCGTTTTTTGGCCATTTTTCCGCTGGACGAACTTGGCGCCCCGGCCTTCGGGCGGTTATTTTTGGGCGCGACTGTGCCCGCAGCCTATTTTTGGTGCGCGGAGGCCGCTCGCAAAGTCTCGCCCCATTCCGAGTCCGGCGGACGAAGTTGGCCAGCCCCTCCCCCCAAGACTATAGCCCACCCATTTTTTGGCCATTTTTCCGCTGGGGGGTTTGGGAGCGCCGACCTTCGGGGGGTTATTTTTGGGCGTTTCTGTGCCTACGGCCTATTTTTTGTACACGGAGGCCGCTCAAAAAGTCTCGCCCCATTCCGAGTCCGGCGGACGAAGTGGGCCTGCCCCTCCCGCCAAGCTATAGCCCACCCGTTTTTTGGCCATTTTTCCGCTGGACGAACTTGGCGCCCGGGCCTTCGGGCGGTAATTTTTGGGTGCGGCTGTGCCCCCGGCCTATTTTTGTCACGCGGAGGCCACCCGCAAAGTCTCACCCCATCCCGAGTCCGGCGGACGAAGTGGGCCAGCTCCTCCCCCCAAGGATATAGCCCACCCGTTTTTTGGCCATTTTTCCGTTGGACGAACTTGGAGCCCTGGCCTTCGGGCGGTTATTTTTGGGGACGGCTGTGCCGGCGGTTTATTTTTGGTACGCGGAGGCCGCTCGCAAAGTCTCGCCCCATTCCGAGTCCGGCGGACGATGTTGGCCAGCCCCTCCCCCCAAGGCTATAGCCCACCCGTTTTTTGGCCATTTTTCCGCTGGACGAACATGGCGCCCCGGCCTTCGGGCGGTTATTTTTGGGCGCGGCTGTGCCCGTGGCCTATTTTGGGCACACGGAGGCCGCTCGCAAAGGCTCGCCCCATTCCGAGTCCGGCGGACGAAGTGGGCCTGCCCCTCCCCCCAAGGCTATAGCCCATCCGTTTTTTGGCCATTTTTCCGCTGGACGAACTTGGCGCCCCGGCCTTCGTGGGGTTATTTTTGGGCGCGGCTGCGCCCACGGCCTATTTTGGCACGCGGAGGCCGCTCGCAAAGTATCGCCAGATTCCGAGTCCGGCGGACGAAGTTGGCCAGCCCCTCCCCCCAAGGCTGTAGCCCACCTGTTTTTTGGCCATTTTTCAGCTGGACGAACTTGGCGCCCCGGCCTTCGGGCGGTTATTTTTGGGTGCGGCTGTGCCCGCGGCCTATTTTTGGTACGCGGAGGCTGCTCGCAAAGGCTCGCCCCATTCCCAGTCCGGCGGACGAAGTTGGCCAGCCTCTCCCCCCAAGGCTATAGCCCACCCGTTTTTTGGCCATTTTTCCGCTGGACGAACTTGGCGCCCCGGCCTTCGGGCAGTTATTTTTTGGTGCGGCTGTGCCCCCGGCTTATTTTTGGTACGCGGAGGCTGCTCGCAAAGGCTCGCCCCATTCCGAGTCCGGCGGACCAAGTTGGCCAGCCCCTCCCCGCAAGGCTATAGCCCACCCGTTTTTTGGCCATTTTTCCGCTGCGGGGTTTGGGCGCGCCGACCTTCGGGCGGTTATTTTTGGAAGCGGCTGTGACCGCGGCCTATTTTTGGCACGCGGAGGATGCTCGCAAAGTCTAGACCCATTCCGATTCCGGCGGACGAAGTTGGCCAGCCCCTCCCCCCAAGGCTATAGCCCACCCGTTTTTTGGCCATTTTTCCGCAGCACGAACTTGGCGCCCCGGCCTTCGGGCGGTTATTCATGGGCGCGGCTGTGCCCACGGCCTATGTTATGCACGCGGAGGCTGCTCGCAAAGTCTTACCCCATTCCGAATCCGGCGGACGAAGTTGGCCAGCCCCTCCCCCCAAGGCTATAGCCCACCCGTTTTTTGGCCATTTTTCCGCTGGACGAACTTGGCGCCCCGGGCTTCGGGTGGTTATTTTTGGGCACGGCTGTGCCTGCGGCCTATTTTTGGCACGCGGAGGCCGCTCGCAAAGTCTCGCCCCATTCCGAGTCCGGCGGACGAAGTTGGCCAGCCCCTCCCCCCAAGGCTATAGCCCACCCGTTTTTTGGCCATTTTTCCGCTGGACGAACTTGGCGCCCCGGCCTTCGGGCGGTTATTTTTGGGCGCGGCTGTGCCCGTGGCCTATTTTGGGCACGCGGAGGCCGCTCGCACTGTCTCGTCCCATTCCGAGTCCAGCGGACGAAGTTCGCCAGCCCCTCCCCCCAAGGCTATAGCCCAACCGTTTTGTGGCCATTTTTATGCAGGGGGGTTTGGGCGCGTCGACCTTCGGGCTGTTATTTTTGGACGCGGAGGCCGCTCGCAAAGTCTCACCCCATTCCGAGTCTGGCGGACGAAGTGGGCCACCCCTCCCCCCAAGGCTATAGCCCACCCGTTTTTTGGCCATTTTTCCGCTGGACGAACTTGGCGCCCCGGGCTTCGGGCGGTTATTTTTGGGTGCGGCTGTGCCGCGGCCTATTTTTGGCAGGCGGAGGCTTCTCGCAAAGTCTCACCCCATTCCGAGTCCGGCGGACGAAGTTGGCCAGCCCCTCCCCCCAAGGCTATAGTCCACTCGTTTTTTGCCCATTTTTCCGCTGGACGAACTTGGCGGCCCGGCCTTCGGGCTGTTATTTTTGGACGCGGCTGTGCCCGCGGCCTATTTTTGGCACGCGGAGGATGCTCGCAAAGTCTCGACCCATTCCGAGTCCGGCGGACGAAGTTGGCCCGCCCCTCCCCCCAAGGCTATAGCCCACCCGTTTTTTGCCCATTTTTCCGCTGGACGAACTTGGCGGCCCGGCCTTCGGGCTGTTATTTTTGGATGCGGATGTACCCGCGGCCTATTTTTGGCACGCGGAGGCTGCTCGCAAAGTCTCGACCCATTCCGATTCCGGCGGACGTAGTTGGCCAGCCCCTCCCCCCAAGGCTATAGCCCACCCGTTTTTTGGCCATTTTTCCGCAGCACGAACTTGGCGCCCCGGCCTTCGGGCGGTCATTTTTGGGCGCGGCTGTGCCCGCGGCCTATTTTTGGCACGCGGATGCCGCTCGAAAAATCTCGCCCCATTCCAAGTCCGGCGGACTAAGTTGGCGAGCCCCTCCCCCCAAGGCTATAGCCCACCCGTTTTTTGGCCATTTTTCCGCTAGGGGGTTTGGGCGCGCCGACCTTCGGGGGGTTATTTTTGGGCGCGGCTTTGCCCGCGGCCTATTTTTGGCATGCGGAGGCCGCTCGCTAACTCTCGCCCCATTCCGAGTCCGGCGGAAGAAGTTGGTCAGCCCCTCCCCCCAAGGCTATAGCCCACCCGTTTTTTGGCCATTTTTCCGCTGGACGAACTTGGCGCCCTAGCCTTCGGGCGGTTATTTTTGTGCGCGGCTGTGCCCGCGGCCTATTTTTGGCACGCAAAGGCCGCTCGCAAAGTCTCGCGCCATTCCGAGTTTGGCGGACGAAGTGGGCCAGCCCCTCCCCCCAAGGCTATACCCACCCGTTTTTTGGCCATTTTTCCGCTGGACGAACTTGGCGCCCCAGCCTTCGGGCGGTTATTTTTGGGCGCGGCTGTGCCCGCGGCCTATTTTTGGCACACGGAGGCGCCTCGCAAAGTCTCGCGCCATTCCGAGTCCGGCGGACGAAGTTGGCCAGCCCCACCCCCCAAGGCTATAGCCCACCCGTTTTTGTGGCCTTTTTCCGCTGGACGAACTTGGCGCCCCGGCCTTCGGGAGGTTATTTTTGCGCGCGGCTGTGTCCGCGGCCTATTTTTGGCACACGGAGGCGCCTTGGAAAGTCTTGCGCCATTCCGAGTCCGGCGGACGAAGTTGGCCAGCCCCACCCCCCAAGGCTATAGCCCACTCGTTTTTGTGGCCTTTTTCCACTAGACGAACTTGGCTCCCGGGCCTTCGGACGGGTATTTTTGGGCGCGGCTGTGGCCGCAGCCTATTTTTGGCACACGGAGGTGCCTCACAAAGTCTCGCACCATTCCGAGTCCGGCGGACGTAGTGGGCCAGCCCCACCCCCCAAGGCTATAGCCCACCCGTTTTTGTGGCCTTTTTCCGCTAGACGAACTTGGCGCCCCGGCCTTCGGGCGGGTATCTTTGGGCGCGGCTGTGCCCACGATCTATTTTTGGCACAAGGTGCCCCCTCGCAAAGTCTCGCACCATTCCGAGTCCGGCGGACGAAGTCGGCCAGCGCCACCCCCCAAGGCTATAGCCCACTTGTTTTTGTGGCCTTTTTCCGCTGGACGAATTGGCGCCCCGGCCTTCGGGCGGTTATTTTTGGGCGCGGCTGTGCCCGCGGCCTATTTTTGTCATACGGAGGCCCCTCGCAAATTCTCGCGCCATTCCTAGTCCGGCGGACGAAGTGGGCC
Source organism: Citrus sp. QX-2021 (assembly GCA_030444885.1). Taxonomy (NCBI): domain Eukaryota; kingdom Viridiplantae; phylum Streptophyta; class Magnoliopsida; order Sapindales; family Rutaceae; genus Citrus; species Citrus sp. QX-2021. Next base: position 17,048 of record JAUJEF010000168.1, read on the forward strand.
AGCTCCACCCCCCAAGGCTATAGCCCACCGTGTTTGTGGCCTTTTTCCGCTAGACGAACTTGGCGCCCCGGCCTTCGGGCGGGTATTTTTGGGCGCGGCTGTGCCCACGATCTATTTTTGGCACACGGTGGCCCCTCGCAAAGTCTAGCGCCATTCCGAGTCCGGCAGACGAAGTTGGCCAGCGCCACCCCCCAAGGCTATAGCCCACCCGTTTTTGTGGCCTTTTTCCGCTGGACGAACTTTGCGCCCCGGCCTTCGGACGGTTATTTTTTGGCCCGGCTGTACCCGCGGCCTATTTTTGTCACATGGAGGCCCCTCGCAAAGTCTCGCGCCATTCCGAGTCCAGCGGACGAAGTCGGCCAGCCCCACCCCCCAAGGCTATAGCCCACCGGTTTTTGTGGCCTTTTTCCGCTGGATGAACTTGGCGACCCGGCCTTCGGGTGGTTATTTTTGGGTGCGGCTGTGCCCGCGGTGAGGCTCCTCACAAAGTCTCAAGACATTCCGAGTCCTGCGGATGAAGTGGGCCAGCCCCACCCCCCAAGGCTATAGCCCACCCGTTTTTGTGGCCTTTTTCCGCTGGACGAACATGGCGCCCCGGCCTTCGGGCTGTTATTTTTCAGCACGGCTGTGCCCACGGCCTATTATTGGCATACGGATGCCCCTCGCAAAGTCTCGCGCCATTCCGAGTCCGGCGGACGAAGTGGGCCAACCCCACCCCCAAGGCTATAGCCCAGACGAACTTGGCGCCCCGGTCTTCGGGCGGTTATTTTTGGGCGCAGCTGTGCCCGCGACCTATTTTCGGCACACGGAAGCTCCTCGCAAATTCTCGTGCCATTCCGAGTCCGGCGGACGAAGTGGGCCAGCCCCTCCCCCCAAGGCTATAGCCCACCCGTTTTTTGGCCATTTTTCCGCTGGACGAACTTGCCGCCCCGGCCTTCGGGCGGTTATATTTGGGCGCGGCTGTGCCCGCGGCCTATTTTTGGCACACGGAGGCGCCTCGCAAAGTCTCGCGCCATTCCGAGTCCGGCGGACGAAGTTGGCCAGCCCCACCCCCCAAGGCTATAGCCCACCCGTTTTTGTGGCCTTTTTCCGCTGGACGAACTTGGCGCCCCGGCCTTCGGGAGGTTATTTTTGCGCGCGGCTGTGTCCGCGGCCTATTTTTGGCACACGGAGGCGCCTTGGAAAGTCTTGCGCCATTCCGAGTCCGGCGGACGAAGTTGGCCAGCCCCACCCCCCAAGGCTATAGCCCACTCGTTTTTGTGGCCTTTTTCCACTAGACGAACTTGGCTCCCGGGCCTTCGGACGGGTATTTTTGGGCGCGGCTGTGGCCGCAGCCTATTTTTGGCACACGGAGGTGCCTCACAAAGTCTCGCACCATTCCGAGTCCGGCGGACGTAGTGGGCCAGCCCCACCCCCCAAGGCTATAGCCCACCCGTTTTTGTGGCCTTTTTCCGCTAGACGAACTTGGCGCCCCGGCCTTCGGGCGGGTATCTTTGGGCGCGGCTGTGCCCACGATCTATTTTTGGCACAAGGTGCCCCCTCGCAAAGTCTCGCACCATTCCGAGTCCGGCGGACGAAGTCGGCCAGCGCCACCCCCCAAGGCTATAGCCCACTTGTTTTTGTGGCCTTTTTCCGCTGGACGAATTGGCGCCCGGCCTTCGGGCGGTTATTTTTGGGCGCGGCTGTGCCCGCGGCCTATTTTTGTCATACGGAGGCCCCTCGCAAATTCTCGCGCCATTCCTAGTCCGGCGGACGAAGTGGGCCAGCTCCACCCCCCAAGGCTATAGCCCACCGTGTTTGTGGCCTTTTTCCGCTAGACGAACTTGGCGCCCCGGCCTTCGGGCGGGTATTTTTGGGCGCGGCTGTGCCCACGATCTATTTTTGGCACACGGTGGCCCCTCGCAAAGTCTAGCGCCATTCCGAGTCCGGCAGACGAAGTTGGCCAGCGCCACCCCCCAAGGCTATAGCCCACCCGTTTTTGTGGCCTTTTTCCGCTGGACGAACTTTGCGCCCCGGCCTTCGGACGGTTATTTTTTGGCCCGGCTGTACCCGCGGCCTATTTTTGTCACATGGAGGCCCCTCGCAAAGTCTCGCGCCATTCCGAGTCCAGCGGACGAAGTCGGCCAGCCCCACCCCCCAAGGCTATAGCCCACCGGTTTTTGTGGCCTTTTTCCGCTGGATGAACTTGGCGACCCGGCCTTCGGGTGGTTATTTTTGGGTGCGGCTGTGCCCGCGGTGAGGCTCCTCACAAAGTCTCAAGACATTCCGAGTCCTGCGGACGAAGTGGGCCAGCCCCACCCCCCAAGGCTATAGCCCACCCGTTTTTGTGGCCTTTTTCCGCTGGACGAACATGGCGCCCCGGCCTTCGGGCTGTTATTTTTCGGCACGGCTGTGCCCACGGCCTATTATTGGCATACGGATGCCCCTCGCAAAGTCTCGCGCCATTCCGAGTCCGGCGGACGAAGTGGGCCAACCCCACCCCCAAGGCTATAGCCCAGACGAACTTGGCGCCCCGGTCTTCGGGCGGTTATTTTTGGGCGCAGCTGTGCCCGCGACCTATTTTCGGCACACGGAAGCTCCTCGCAAATTCTCGTGCCATTCCGAGTCCGGCGGACGAAGTGGGCCAGCCCCTCCCCCCAAGGCTATAGCCCACCCGTTTTTTGGCCATTTTTCCGCTGGACGAACTTGCCGCCCCGGCCTTCGGGCGGTTATATTTGGGCGCGGCTGTGCCCGCAGCCTATTTTTCGCACGCGGAGGCCGTTCGCAAAGTCTTGTCCCATTCCGAGACCGGCGGACGAAGTGGGCCAGCCCCTCCCCCCAAGGCTATAGCCCACCCGATTTTTGGCCATTTTTCCGCTGGACGAACTTGCCGCCCCGGCCTTCGGGCGGTTATATTTGGGCGCGGCTGTGCCCGTAGCCTATTTTTTGCACGCGGAGGCCGCACGCAAAGTCTCGCCCCATTCCCAGTCCGGCGGACGAAGTGGGCCAGCCCCTCCCCCCAAGGCTATAGCCCACCCGTTTTTTGGCCATTTTTCCGCTGGACAAACTTGGCGCCCCGGCCTTCGGGTGGTTATTTTTGGGCGCGGCTGTGCCCTCGGCCTATTTTTTGCACGCGGAGGCTGCTTACAAAGTCTCGCCCCATTCTGAGTCCGGCGGACGAAGTTTGCCAGCCCCTCCCCCCAAGGCTATAGCCCACCCGATTTTTGGCCATTTTTCCGCTGGACGAACTTGCCGCCCCGGCCTTCGGGCGGTTATATTTGGGCGCGGCTGTGCCCGTAGCCTATTTTTGGCACGCGGAGGCCGCACGCAAAGTCTCGCCCCATTCCGAGTCCGGCGGACGAAGTGGGCCAGCCCCTCCCCCCAAGGCTATAGCCCACCCGTTTTTTGGCCATTTTTCCGCTGGACGAACTTGGCGCCCCGGCCTTCGGTAGGTTATTTTTGGACGCGGCTGTGCCCTCGGCCTATTTTTTGCACGCGGAGGCCGCTTACAAAGTCTCGCCCCATTCTGAGTCCGGCGGACGAAGTTTGCCAGCCCCTCCCCCCAAGGCTATAGCCCACCCGTTTTTTGGCCATTTTGCCACTGGACGAACTTGGTGCCCCGGCCTTCTGGCAGTTATTTTTGGGGGCGGCTGTGCCCGGGGCCTATTTTTGGCACGTGGAGGCCGCTCGCAAAGTCTCGCCCCATTCCGAGTCCGGCGGACGAAGTTGGCCAGCCCCTCCCCCCAAGGCTATAGCCCACCCGTTTGTTGGCCATTTTTCAACTGGGGGATTTGGGCGCACCGACCTTCGGGCAGTTATTTTTGGGTGCGGGTGTGCCCGCGGCCTATTTTTGCAACGCGGAGGCCGTTTGCAAAGTCTCGCCCCATTCCGAGTCCGGCGGACGAAGTTGGCCAGCCTCTCCCCCCAAGGCTATAGCCCACCCGTTTTTTGGCCATTTTTCCGCAGGGTGGTTTGGGCGAGCTGACCTTCGGGCGGTTATTTTTGGGCGCGGCTGTGTCCGTGGCCTATTTTTGGCACGCGGATGCCACTCGCAAAGTCTCTCCCCATTCCGAGTCCGGCGGACGAAGTTGGCCAGCCCCTACCCCCAAGGCTATAGCCCACCCGTTTTTTGGCCATTTTTCCGCTGGACGACCTTGACACCGCGGCCTTCGGGCAGTTATTTATGGGCGCGGCTGTGCCCTCGGCCTATTTTTGGCACGCAGAGGCCGTTCACAAAGTCTCGCCCCATTCTGAGTCCGGCGGACGCAGTTGGCCAGCCCCTCCCCCCAAGGCTATAGCCCACCCGTTTTTTGGCCATTTTTCCGCAGGGTGGTTTGGGCGAGCTAACCTTCTGGAGGTTATTTTTGGGCGCGGCTGTGTCCGTGGCCTATTTTTGGCACGCGGAGGCCACTCGTAAAGTCTCGCCCCATTCCGAGTCCGGCGGACGAAGTTGGCCAGCCCCTACCCCCAAGGCTATAGCCCACCCGTTTTTTGGCCATTTTTCCGCAGGACGAACGTGGCGCCCCGGCCTTCGGGTGGTTATTTTTGGGCGCGGCTGTGCCTGTAGCCTATTTTTGGCACGTGGAGGCTGCTCGCAAAGTCTCGCCCCATTCCGAGTCCGGCGGACGAAGTTGGCCAGCCCCTCCCCCCAAGGCTATAGCCCACCCTTTTTTTGGCCATTTTTCCGCTGGAGGGTTTGGGCGAGCTGACCTTCGGGACGTTATTTTTGGGCGCGGCTGTGGCCGCGACCTATTTTTGGCACGTGGAGGCTGCTCGCAAAGTCTCGCCCCATTCCGAGTCCGGCGGACGAAGTTGGCCAGCCCCTCCCCCCAAGGCTATAGCCCACCCGTTTTTTGGGCATTTTTCCGCTGGACGAACTTGGCGCCCCGGCCTTCGGGTGGTTATTTTTGGGCGCGACTGTGCCCGCGGCCTATTTTTGGCACGCGGAGGCCGTTCGCAAATTCTCGCCCCATTCCGAGTACGGCGGACTAAGTTTGCCAGCCCCTCCCCCCAAGGCTATAGCCACCCGTTTTTTGGCCATTTTTCCGCCGGGGCGTTTGGGCGCGCCGACCTTCGGACGGTTATTTTTGGGCGCGGCTGTGCCCGTGGCCTATTTTTGGCACGCGGACGCTGCTCACAAAGTCTCGCCCCATTCCGAGTCCGGCGGACGATGTTGGCCAGCCCCTCCCCCAAAAGGCTATAGCCCACCCGTTTTTTGGCCATTTTTCCGCTGGGGGGTTTGGGCGGGCCGACCTTCGGGAGGTTATTTTTGGCGCGGCTGTGCCCGTGGCCAATTTTTGGCACACGAAGGCCGCTCGTAACGTCTCACCCCATTCCGAGTCCGGCGGACGAAGTTGGCCAGCCCCTACCCCCAGGGCTATAGCCCAACCGTTTTTTGACCATTTTTCCGCTGGACGAACTTGGCGCCCCAGCCTTCGGAGTGTTATTTTTGGGTGCGGCAGTGCCCGTGGCCTATTTTTGGCATGCAGAGGCCGTTCGCAAAGTCTCGCCCCATTCCGAGTACGGCGGACGAAGTTGGCCAGCCCCTCCCCCCGAGGCTATCGCCCACCCGTTTTTTGGCCATTTTTCCGCTGGACGAACTATGCGCCCCGGCCTTCGGGCAGTTATTTTTGGATGCGGCTGTGGCCGCATCCTATTTTTGGCATGCGGAGGCTGCTCGCAAAGTCTCACCCCATTCCGAGTCCGGCGGACGAAGTTGGCCAGCCCCTCCCCCCGAGGCTATCGTCCACCCGTTTTTTGGCCATTTTTCCGCTGGACGAACTTTGCGCCCCGGCCTTCGGGCAGTTATTTTTGGGCGCAGCTGTGCCTGCGGCCTATTTTTGGCACACGGAGGCTGCTCACAAAGTGTCGCCCCATTCCGAGTCCGGCGGACGAAGTTGGACAGCCCGTCCCCCAAAGGCTATAGCCCACCTATTTTTTGGCCACTTTTCCATTGGGGGGTTTGGGCGCAACGATCTTCGGGGGGTTATTTTTGGGGGCGGCTGTGCCCGTGGCCTATTTTTGGCACACGGAGGCCGCTCGGAAAGTCTCGCCCCATTCCAAGTCCGGCGGACGAAGTTGGCCAGCCCCTACCCCCAAGGCTATAGCCCACCCGTTTTTTGGCCATTTTTCCGCTGGACGAACCTGGCGCCCCGGCCTTCGGGTGGATATTTTTGGGCGCGACTGTGCCCGCGGCCTATTTTTGGCACGCAGAGGCCGCTCGCAAAGTCTCGCCCCATTCCGAGTCCGGCGGACGAAGTTGGCCAGCCCCTACCCCCAAGGCTATAGCCCACCTGTTTTTTGGCCATTTATCCGCTGGACAAACATTGCGCCCCGGCCTTCGGGCAGTTATTTTTGGGCGCGGCTGTGGCCGCAGCCTATTTTTGGCATGCGGAGGCCGCTCGCAAAGTTTCGTCCCATTCCGAGTCCGGTGGACGAAGTGGGCCAGCCCCTCCCCCCAAGGCTATAGCCCACCCATTTTTTGGCCATTTTTCCGCTGGACGAACATGGCGCCCCGGCCATCGGGCAGTTATTTATGGGTCCGGCTGTGCCCGCGGCCTATTTTTGGCACGCGGAGGCCGCTCGCAAAGTCTCGACCCATTCCGAGTCCGGTGGACGAAGTAGGCCCGCCCCTCCCCCCAAGGCTATAGCCCACCCGTTTTTTGGCCATTTTTCCGCAGGGGGATTTGGGCGCGCCGACCTTCGGGAGGTCATTTTTGGCGCGGCTGTGCCCGTTGCCAATTTTTGGCACGCGCAGGCCGCTCGTAAAGTCTTGCCCCATTCCGAGTCCGGCGGACAAAGTGGGCCAGCCCCTACCCCCAAGGCTATAGCCCACCCGTTTTTTGGCCATTTTTCCCCAGGACGAACTTGGCATCCCGGCCTTCGGGCGGTTATTTTTGGGCGCGGCTGTTCCTGCGGCCTATTTTTGGCACGCGGAGGCCGCTCGCAAAGTCTCGACCCATTCCGAGTCCGGTGGACGAAGTAGGCCAGGCCCTCCCCCCAAGGCTATAGCCCACCCGTTTTTTGGCCATTTTTCCGCTGGGGGGTTTGGGCGCGCCGACCTTCGGACGGCTATTTTTGGGCGGGGCTATGCGCGTGGCCTATTTTGGCACGCGGAGGCCACTCGCAAAGTCTCGCCCCATTCCGAGTCCGGCGGACGAAGTTGGCCAGCCCCTACCCCCAAGGCTATAGCCCACCTGTTTTTTGGCCATTTATCCGCTGGAAAAAACTTTGCGCCCCGGCCTTCGGGCATTTATTTTTGGGCGCGGCTGTGGCCGCAGCCTATTTTTGGCATGCGGAGGCCGCTCGCAAAGTCTCGCCCCATTCCGAGTCCGGCGGACGAAGTTGGCCAGCCCCTCCCCCCAAGGCTATAGCCCACCCGTTTTTTGGCCATTTTTCCGCTGGACGAACTTGGCGCCTGGCCTTCGGGCGGTTATTTTTGGGTGCGGCTGTGGCCGCAGCCTATTTTTGGCATGCGGAGGCCGCTCGCAAAGTCTCGCCCCATTCCGAGTCCGGCGGACGAAGTTGGCCAGCCCCTCCCCCCAAGGCTATAGCCCACCCGTTTTTTGGCCATTTTTCCGCTGGACGAACTTGGCGCCCCGGCCTTCGGGCGGTTATTTTTGGGCGCGGCTGTGGCCGCAGCCTATTTTTGGCATGCGGAGGCCGCTCGCAAAGTCTCGCCCCATTCCGAGTCCGGCGGACGAAGTTGGCCAGCCCCTCCCCCCAATGCTATAGCCCACCCGTTTTTTGGCCATTTTTCCGCTGGACGAACTTGGCGCCCAGGCCTTCGGGCGGTTATTTTTGGGCGCGGCTGTGACCCCAGCCAATTTTTGGCACGCAGAGGCCGCTCGAAAAGTCTCGCCCCATTCCGAGTCCGGCGAACGAAGTTGGCCAGCCCCTCCCCCCAAGGCTATAGCCCACCCGTTTTTTGGCCATTTTTCCGCTGGACGAACTTGGCGCCCCGGCCTTCGGGCGGTTATTTTTGGGCGCGGCTGTGCCCGCAGCCTATTTTTGGCACGTGGAAGCCGCTCGTAAAGTCTCGTCCCATTCCGAGTCCGGTGGACGAAGTGGGCCAGCCCCTCCCCCCAAGGCTATAGCCCACCCATTTTTTGGCCATTTTTCCGCTGGACGAACTTGGCGCCCCGGCCTTCGGGCAGTTATTTATGGGTCCGGCTGTGCCCGCGGCCTATTTTTGGCCCGCGGAGGCCGCTCGTAAAGTCTCGCCGCATTCCGAGTCCGGCGGACGAAGTGGGCCAGCCCCTCCCCCCAAGGCTATAGCCCACCCGATTTTTGGCCATTTTTCCGCTGGGGGGTTTGGGCGCGCCGACCTTCGGGCGGTTATTTTTGGCCGCGCCGACCTTCGGGCGGTTATTTTTGGGCGCGGCTGTGCCCGCGGCCTATTTTTGGCACGTGGAGGCCGCTCGCAAAGTCTCGCCCCATTCCGAGTCTGGCGGACGAAGTGGGCCAGCCCCTCCCCCCAAGGCTATAGCCCACCCATTTTTTGGCCATTTTTCCGCTGGACGAACTTGGCGCCCCGGCCTTCGGGCGGTTATTTATGGGTCCGGCTGTGACCGCGGCCTATTTTTGGCACGCGGAGGCCGCTCGCAAAGTCGCGCCCCATTCCGAGTCCGGCGGACGAAGTCGGCCAGCCCCTCCCCCCAAGGCTATAGCCCACCCGTTTTTTGGCCATTTTTCTGCTGGACGAACTTGGTGCCCCGGCCTTCGGGCGGTTATTTTTGGGCGCGGCTGTGCCCGCGGCCTATTTTTGGCACGCGTAGGCCTCTCGTAAAGTCTCGCCCCATTCCGAGTCCGGCGGACGAAGTGGGCCAGCCCCTCCCCCCAAGGCTATATCCCACCCGTTCTTTGGCCATTTTTCCGCAGGACGAACTTGGCGCCCCGGCCTTCGGGCGGTAAATTTTTGGGCGCGGCTGTGCCCGCGGCCTATTTTTAGCACGCGGAGGCTGCTCGCAAAGTCTAGCCCCATTCCGACTCCGGCTGACGAAGTGGGCCAGCCCCTCCCCCCAAGGCTATAGCCCACCCGTTTTTTGGCCATTTTTCCGCTGGACGAACTTGTCGCCCAGGCCTTCGGGCGGTTATTTTTGGGCGCGGCTGTGACCCCAGCCAATTTTTGGCACGCGGAGGCCGCTCGAAAAGTCTCCCCCCATTCCGAGTCCGGCGAACGAAGTTGGCCAGCCCCTCCCCCCAAGGCTATAGCCCACCCGTTTTTTGGCCATTTTTCCGCTGGACGAATTTGGCGCCCCGGCCTTCGGGCGGTTATTTTTGGGCGCGGCTGTGCCCGCGGCCTATTTTTGGCACGCGGAGGCCGGTCGCAAAATCTCGCCCCATTCCGAGTCCGGCGGACGAAGTAGGCCAGCCCCTCCCCCCAAGGCTATAGCCCACCCGTTTTTTGGCCATTTTTCCGCTGGACGAACTATGCGCCCCGGCCATCGGGCGGTTATTTTTGGGTGCGGCTGTGCCCGCATCCTATTTTTGGCACGCGGAGCGTACTCGCAAAGTCTCGCCCCATTCCGAGTCCGGCGGACGAAGTTGGCCAGTCCTCCCCCCAAGGCTATAGCCCACCCGTTTTTTGGCCATTTTTCTGCTGGGGGGTTTGGGCGTGCCAACCTTCGGGCTGTTATTTTTGGGAGCGGCTGCTCCCGTGGCCTATTTTTGGCATGCGGACGCCGCTCGCAAAGTCTCGCCCCATTCTGAGTCCGGCGGACGAAGTTGGCCAGCCCCTCCCCCCAGGGCTATATCCCACCCGTTTTTTGGACATTTTTCCGCTGGGGGGCATGGGCGCGCCGGCCTTCGGGAGGTTATTTTTGGGCGCGGCTGTGCCCGCGGCCTATTTTTGGCCCGCGGAGGCCGCTCATAAAGGCTCGCCCCATTCCGAGTCCGGCGGACGAAGTTGGCCAGCCCCTCCCCCCAAGGCTATAGCCCACCCGTTTTTTGGCCATTTTTCCGCTGGACGAACTTGGCGCCCCGGCCTTCGGGAGGTTATTTTTGGGCGCGGCTGTGCCAACGGCCTATTTTTGGCACGCGGAGGCCGCTCGCAAAGGCTCGCCCCATTCCGAGTCCGGCGGACGAAGTGGGCCAGCCCCTCCCCCCAAGGCTATAGCCCACCCGTTTTTTGGCCATTTTTGCGCTGGAAGAACTTGGCGCCCCGGCCTTCGGGCATTTATTTTTGAACGCGGCTGTGCCCTTGGCCTATTTTTGGCACGCGGAGGCCGGTCGCAAAATCTCGCCCCATTCCGAGTCCGGCGGACGAAGTAGGCCAGCCCCTCCCCCCAAGGCTATAGCCCACCCGGATTTTGGCCATTTTTCCGCTGGACGAACTATGCGTCCCGGCCTTCGGGCGGTTATTTTTGGGTACGGCTGTGCCCGCATCCTCTTTTTGGCACGCGGAGCGCACTCGCAAAGTCTCGCCCCATTCCGAGTCCGGCGGACGAAGTTGGCCAGCTCCTCCCCCCAAGGCTATAGCCCACCCGTTTTTTGGCCATTTTTCCGCTGGGGGGTTTGGGCGTGCCAACCTTCGGGCTGTTATTTTTGGGCGCGGCTGTTCCCGTGGCCTATTTTTGGCACGCGGACGCCGCTCGTAAAGTCTCGCCCCATTGCGAGTCCGGCGGACGAAGTCGGCCAGCCCCTCCCCCCAAGGCTATAGCCCACCCGTTTTTTAGACATTTTTCCGCTGGGGTGCATGGGCGCGCCAGCCTTCGGGAGGTTATTTTTGGGCACGGCTGTGTCCGCGGCCTATTTTTCGCACGCGGAGGCCGCTCGCAAAGGCTCGTCCCATTCCGAGTCCGGCGGACGAAGTTGGCCAGCCCCTCCCCCCAAGGCTATAGCCCACCCGTTTTTTGGCCATTTTTGCGCTGGAAGAACATGGCGCCCCAGCCTTCGGGCATTTATTTTTGAACGCGGCTGTGCCCGCGGCCTATTTTTGGCATGCGGAGGCCGGTCGCAAAATCACGCCCCATTCCGAGTCCGGCGGACGAAGTTGGCCAGCCCCTCCCCCCATGGCTATAGCCCACCCGTTTTGTGGCCATTTTTCCGCTGGGGGGTTTGGGTGCGACGACCTTCGGCGGTTATTTTTGGGCGCGGCTGTGCCCGCGGCCTATTTTTGGCATGCAGAGGCCGCTCGCAAAGTCTCGCCCCATTCCGAGTCCGGCGGACGAAGTTGGCCAGCCCCTCCCCCCAAGGCTATAGCCCACCCGTTTTTTGGCCATTTTTGCGCTGGAAGAACTTGGCGCCCCGGCCTTCGGGCATTTATTTTTGAACGCGGCTGTGCCCGCGGCCTATTTTTGGCACGCGGAGGCCGGTCGCAAAGTGTCGCCCCATTCCGAGTCCGGCGGACTAAGTTGGTCAGCCCCTCCCCCCAAGGCTATAGCCCACCCGTTTTTTGGCCATTTTTCCGCTGGACGAACTTGGCGCCCCGGCCTTCGGGCGGTTATTTTTGGGCGCGGCTGTGCCCGCGGTGAGTTTTTGACATGCGAAGGCCGCTCGCAAAGTCTCGCCCCATTCCGAGTCAGGCGGACGAAGTGGGCCAGCCTCTCCCCCCAAGGCTATAGCACACCCGTTTTTCGGCCATTTTTCCGCTGGGGGGTTTGGGCGCGCCGACCTTCGGGGGGTTATTTTTGGGCGCGGCTGTGCCCGCGGCCTATTTTTTGCACACGGATGCCGCTCGCAAAGTCTCGTCCCATTCCGAGTCCGGCGGACGAAGTTGGCCAGCCCCTCCCCCCAAGGTTATAGCCCAACCGTTTTTTTGCCATTTTTCCGCTGGGAGGTTTGGGCGCGCCGACCTTCGGGGCGTTATTTTTGGTCGCGGCTGTGCCCGCGGCCTAGTTTTGGCATGCGGAGGCCACTCGCAAAGTGTCGCCCCATTCCGAGTCCGGCGGACGAAGTAGGCCAGCCCCTCCCCCCAAGGCTATAGCCCACCCGTTTTTTGGCCATTTTTGCGCTGGACGAACTTGGCGCCCCGGCCTTCGGGCGGTTATTTTTAGGCGCGGCTGTGTGCGCGGCCTATTTTTTGCACGCGGAGGCCGCTCGCAAAGTCTCGCCCCATTCCGAGTCCGGCGGACGAAGTGGGCCAGCCCCTCCCCCCAAGGCTATAGCCCACCCGATTTTTGGCCATTTTTCCGCTGGGGGGTTTGGGCGCGCCGACCTTCGGGCGGTTATTTTTGGGCGCGACTGTGCCCGCGGCCTATTTTTTGCACGTGGAGGCCGCTCGCAAAGTCTCGCCCCATTCCGAGTCTGGCGGACGAAGTGGGCCAGCCCCTCCCCCCAAGGCTATAGCCCACCCATTTTTTGGCCATTTTTCCGCTGGACGAACTTGGCGCCCCGGCCTTCGGGCGGTTATTTATGGGTCCGGCTGTGACCGCGGCCTATTTTTCGTATACGGAGGCCACTCGCAAAGTGTCGCCCCATTCCGAGTCCGGCGGACGAAGTTGGCCAGCCCCTACCCCCAAGGCTATAGCCCACCTGTTTTTTGGCCATTTATCCGCTGGACAAACTTTGCGCCCCGGCCTTCGGGCAGTTATTTTTGGGCGCGGCTGTGGCCGCAGCCTATTTTTGGCATGCGGAGGCCGCTCGCAAAGTCTCGCCCCATTCCGAGTCCGGCGGACGAAGTTGGCCAGCCCCTCCCCCCAAGGCTATAGCCCACCCGTTTTTTGGCCATTTTTCCGCTGGACGAACTTGGCGCCCCGGCCTTCGGGCGGTTATTTTTGGGCGCGGCTGTGGCCGCAGCCTATTTTTGGCATGCGGAGGCCGCTCGCAAAGTCTCGCCCCATTCCGAGTCCGGCGGACGAAGTTGGCCAGCCCCTCCCCCCAAGGCTATAGCCCACCCGTTTTTTGGCCATTTTTCCGCTGGACGAACTTGGCGCCCAGGCCTTCGGGCGGTTATTTTTGGGCGCGGCTGTGACCCCAGCCAATTTTTGGCACGCGGAGGCCGCTCGAAAAGTCTCGCACCATTCCGAGTCCGGCGAACTAAGTTGGCCAGCCCCTCCCCCCAAGGCTATAGCCCACCCATTTTTTGGCCATTTTTCCGCTGGACGAACTTGGCGCCCCGGCCTTCGGGCGGTTATTTTTTGGCGCGGCTGTGCCCGCAGCCTATTTTTGGCACGCGGAAGCCGTTCGTAAAGTCTCCTCCCATTCCGAGTCCGGTGGACGAAGTGGGCCAGCCCCTCCCCCCAAGGCTATAGCCCACCCATTTTTTGGCCATTTTTCCGCTGGACGAACTTGGCGCCCCGGCCTTCGGGCGGTTATTTTTGGGCGCAGCTGTGGCCGCAGCCTATTTTTGGCATGCGGAGGCCGCTCGCAAAGTCTCGCCCCATTCCAAGTCCGGCGGACGAAGTTGGCCAGCCCCTCCCCCCAAGGCTATAGCCCACCCGTTTTTTGGCCATTTTTCCGCTGGACGAACTTGGCGCCCAGGCCTTCGGGCGGTTATTTTTGGGCGCGGCTGTGACCCCAGCCAATTTTTGGCACGCGGAGGCCACTCGAAAAGTCTCGCACCATTCCGAGTCCGGCGAACGAAGTTGGCCAGCCCCTCCCCCCAAGGCTATAGCCCACCCGTTTTTTGGCCATTTTTCCGCTGGACGAACTTGGCGCCCCGGCCTTCGGGCGGTGATTATTGGGGGCGGCTGTGCCCGCAGCCTAGTGTTGGCACGCGGAAGCCGCGCGGCAAGTCTCGTCCCATTCCGAGTCCGGTGGACGAAGTGGGCCAGCCCCTCCCCCCAAGGCTATAGCCCACCCATTTTTTGGCCATTTTTCCGCTGGACGAACTTGGCGCCCCGGCCTTCGGGCAGTTATTTATGGGTCCGGCTGTGCCCGCGGCCTATTTTTGGCACGCGGAGGCCGCTCGCAAAGTCTCGCCCCATTCCGAGCCCGGCGGACGAAGTCGGCCAGCCCCTCCCCCGAAGGCTATAGCCCACCCGTTTTTTGGCCATTTTTCCGCTGGACGAACTTTGCGCCCCGGCCTTCCGGCGGTTATTTTTGGGCGCGGCTGTGCCCGCGGCATATTTTTGGCACACGGAGGCTGCTCGCAATGTCTCGCCCCATTCCGAGTCCGGCGGACGAAGTTGGCCAGCCCCTCCCCCCAAGGCTATCGCCCACCCATTTTTTGGCCATTTTTCCGCTGGACGAACTTGGCGCCCCGGCCTTCGTGCGGTTATTTTTTGGACGCGGCTGTGCCCGCGGCCTATTTTTGGCACGCGGAGGCCGTTCGCAAAGTCTCGCCCCATTCCGAGCCCGGCGGACGAAGTGGGCCAGCCCCTCCCCCCAAGGCTATAGCCCACCCGTTTTTTGGCCATTTTTCCGCTGGACGAAATTGGCGCCCCGGCCTTCGGGTGGTTATTTTTGGGGGCAGCTGTGCCCGCGGCATGTTTTTGGCACACGGAGGCCGCTCGCAAAGTCTCGCCCCATTCCGAGTCCGGCGGACGAAGTTGGCCAGCCCCTCCCCCCAAGGCTATCGCCCACCCGTTTTTTGGCCATTTTTCCGCTGGACGAACTTGGCGCTCCGGCCTTCGGGCAGTTATTTTTGGGCACGGCTGTGCCCGTGGCCTATTTTTGGCACGCGGAGGCCGCTCGCAAAGTCTCGCCCCATTCCGAGTCCGGCGGACGAAGTTGGCCAGCCCCTCCCCCCAAGACTATAGCCCACCTGTTTTTTGGCCATTTTTCCGCTGGAGGAACTTCGCGCCCCGGCCTTCGGGCGGTTATTTTTGGGCGCGGCTGTGCCCGCATCCTATTTTTAGCACGCGGAGGCCGCTCGCAAAGTCTCGCCCCATTCCGAGTCCGGCGGACGAAGTTGGCCAGCCCCTCCCCGCAAGGCTATAGACCACCCGTTTTTTGGCCATTTTTCCGCTGGGGGGTTTGGGTGCGCCGACCTTCAGGTGGTTATTTTTGGGCACGGCTGTGCCTGCGGCCTATTTTTGGCACACGGAGGCCGTTCGCAAAGTCTCGCCCCATTCCGAGTCCGGCGGACGAAGTCGGCCAGCCCCTCCCCCTAAGGCTATAGCCCACCCGTTTTTTGGCCATTTTTCCGCTGGGGGGTTTGGGCGCGCCGGCCTTCGGGGGGTTATTTTTGGGTGCGGCTATGCCCGCGGCCTATTTTTGGCACGCGGAGGCCGCTCACAAAGTCTCGCCCATTCCGAGTCAGGCGGACGAAGTTGGCCAGCCCCTCCCCCCAAGGCTATAGCCCACCCGTTTTTTGGCCATTTTTCCGCTGGGGGGTTGGGCGCGCCGAGCTTTGTGGGGTTATTTTCGGGTGCGGCTGTGCCCACGGCCTAGTTTTGGCACGCGGAGGCCGCTCGCAATGTCTCGCCCCATTCCGAGCCCGGCGGACGAAGTGAGCCAGCCCCTCCCCCCGAGGCTATAGGCCACCCGTTTTTTGGCCATTTTTCCGCTGGACGAACTTGGCGCCCCAGCCTTCGGGCTGTTATTTTTGGGCGCGGCTGTGCCCACAGCCTATTTTTGGCACGCGGAGGCCGCTCGCAAACTCTCGCCCCATTCCCAGTCCGGCGGACGAATTGGGCCAGCCCCTCCCCGCAAGGCTATAGACCACCCGTTTTTTGGCCATTTTTCCGCTGGGGGGTTTGGGCGCGCCAGCCTTTGGGGTGTTATTTTTGGGGGCGGCTGTGCCCGCGGCCTAGTTTTGGCACGCGGAGGCCGCTCACAAAGTCTCGCCCCATTCCGAGTCAGGCGGACGAAGTTGGCCAGCCCCTCCCCCCAAGGCTATAGCCCACCCATTTTTTGGCCATTTTTCCGCTGGGGGGTTGGGCGCGCCGACCTTTGTGGGGTTATTTTCGGGCGCGGCTGTGCCCGCGGCCTATTTTTTTCACGCGGAGGCCGCTCGCAAATGCTTGCCCCATTCCGAGTCCGGCGGACGAAGTTGGCCAGCCCCTCCGGCCAAGGCTATAGCCCACCCGTTTTTTGGCCATTTTTTCGCTGGACGAACTTGGCGCCCCGGCCTTCGGGTGGTTATTTTTGAGAGCGGCTGTGCCCACGGCATGTTTTTGGCACACGGAGGCCGCTCGCAAAGTCTCGCCCCATTCCGAGTCTGGCGGACGAAGTCGGCCAGCCCCTCCCCCCAAGGCTATCGCCCACCCGTTTTTTGGCCATTTTTCCGCTGGACGAACTTGGCGCCCCGGCCTTCGGGCGGTCATTATTGGGCGCGGCTGTGCCCGGGGCCTATTTTTGGCACGCAGAGGCCCCTTGCAAAGTCTCGCCGCATTCCGAGTCCGGCGGACGAATTTGGCCAGCCCCTCCCCCCAAGGCAATAGCCCACCCGTTTTTTGGCCATTTTTCCGCTGGAGGGTTTGGGCGCGCCGACGTTCGGGGGGTTATTTTTGCGCGCGGCTGTGCCCGTGGCCTATTTTTGGCACGCGGAGGCTGCTGGCAAAGTCTCGACCCATTCCGAGTCCGGCGGACGAAGTTGGCCAGCCCCTCCCCCCAAGGCTATAGCCCACCCGTTTTTTGGCCATTTTTCCGCTGGGGGGTTTGGGCGCGCCGACCTTCGGGGGGTTATTTTTGGGCGCGGCTGTGACCGCGGCCTATTTTTGGCACGCGGAGCCCGTTCGCAAAGTCTCGTCCCATTCCGAGTCCGGCGGACGAAGTTGGCCAGCCCCTCCCCCCAAGGCAATAGCCCACCCGTTTTTTGGCCATTTTTCCGCTGGATGGTTTGGGTGCGCCGACATTCGGGGTGTTATTTTTGCGCCCGGCTGTGCCCAAGGCCTATTTTTGGCACGCGGAGGCCGAACTTGGCGCCCCGGCCTTCGGGCGGTTATTTTTTGGCGCGGCTTTGTCCGTGGCCTATTTTTGGAATGTGGAGGCTACTCGCAAAGTCTCGACCCATTCCGAGTCCGGCGGACGCAGTTGGCCAGCCCCTCCCCCCAAGGCTATTGCCCACCCGTTTTTTGGCCTTTTTTCCGCTGGACGAACTTGGCGCCCCGGCCTTCGGGCGGTTATTTTTTTGCGCGGCTGTGTCCGCAGCCTACTTTTGGCACGTGGAGGCCGCTCGCAAAGTCTCGCCCCATTCCGAGTCCGGCGGACGAAGTTGGCCAGCCCCTCCCCCCAAGGCTATAGCTCACCTGTTTTTTGGCCATTTTTCCGCTGGACGAACTAGGCGCCCCGGCCTTCGGGCAGTTGTTTTTGGGCGCTGCTGTGCCCGCGGCCTATTTTTGGCACGCGGAGGCCGCTAGCAAAGTCTCGCCCAATTCCGAGTCCGGCGGACGAAGTGGGCCAGCCCCTCCCCCCAAGGCTATAGCCCACCCGTTTTTGTGGCCTTTTTCCGCTGGACGAACTTGGCGCCTCGGCCTTCGGGCGGGTATTTTTCGGCGCGTCTGTGCCCGCGGCCTATTTTTGGTACACGGAGGCGCCTCGCAAAGTCTCGCGCCATTCCGAGTCCGGCGGACGAAGTTGGCCAGCCCCACCCCCCAAGGCTATAGCCCACCCGTTTTTGTGGCCGTTTTCCGCTGGACGAACTTGGCGCCCCGGCCTTCGGGCGGGTATTTTTTGACGCGGCTGTGTCCGCGGTCTATTTTTGGTACACGGAGGCACCTCGCAAAGTCTGGCGCCATTCCGAGTCCGGCGGACGAAGTTGGCCAGCCCCACCCCCCAAGGCTATAGCCCACCCGTTTTTGTGGCCATTTTCCGCTGGACGACCTTGGCGTCCCGGCCTTTGGGCGGGTATTTTTGGGCGCGGCTGTGCCCGCGGCCTATTTTTTCCGCACGGAGGCACCTCACAAAGTCTCGCGCCATTCCGAGTCCGGCTGACGAAGTTGGCCAGCCCCACCCCCCAAGGCTATAGCCCACCCGTTTTTGTGGCCATTTTCCGCAGGACGAACATGGCGCCCCGGCCTTCGGGCGGTTATTTTTGGGCGCGGCTGTTCCCGTGGCCTATTTCTGGCACGCGGAGGACACTCCCACAGTCTCGCCCCATTCCGAGTCCGGCGGACGAAGTTGGCCAGCCCCTCCCCCCAAGGCTATAACCCACCCGTTTTTTGGCTATTTTTCCGCTGGACGAACTTGGCGCCCCGGCCTTCGGTCGGTTATTTTTGGGTACGGCTGTGCCCGCGTCCTATTTTTGGCTCTCGGAGGCCGCTCGCAAAGTCTCGCCCCATTCCGAGTCCGGCGGACGAAGTTGGCCAGCCCCTCCCCCCAAGGCTATAGCTCACCTGTTTTTTGGCCATTTTTCCGCTGGACGAACTAGGCGCCCCGGCCTTCGGGCAGTTATTTTTGGGCGCTGCTGTGCCCGCGGCCTATTTTTGGCACGCGGAGGCCGCTAGCAAAGTCTCGCCCAATTCCGAGTCCGGCGGACGAAGTGGGCCAGCCCCTCCCCCCAAGGCTATAGCCCACCCGTTTTTGTGGCCTTTTTCCGCTGGACGAACTTGGCGCCCCGGCCTTCGGGCGGGTATTTTTTAGCGCGGCTGTTCCCGCGGCCTATTTTTGGTACACGGAGGCGCCTCGCAAAGTCTCGCACCATTCCGAGTCCGGCGGACGAAGTTGGCCAGCCCCACCCCCCAAGGCTATAGCCCACCCGTTTTTGTGGCCGTTTTCCGCTGGACGAACTTGGCGCCCCGGCCTTCGGGCGGTTATTTTTGGGCACGGCTATTCCTGCGGCCTATTTCTGGCACGCGGAGGACACTCCCACAGTCTCGCCCCATTCCGAGTCCGGCGGACGAAGTTGGCCAGCCCCTCCCCCCAAGGCTATAACCCACCCGTTTTTTGGCTATTTTTCCGCTGGACGAACTTGGCGCCCCGGCCTTCGGTCGGTTATTTTTTGGTACGGCTGTGCCCGCGTCCTATTTTTGGCTCTCGGAGGCCGCTCGTAAAGTCTCGCCCCATTCCGAGTCCGGCGGACGAAGTTGGCCAGCCCCTCCCCCCAAGGCTATAGCCCACCCATTTTTTGGCCATTTTTCCGCTGGACGAACTTGGCGCCCCGGCCTTCGGGCGGTTATTTTTGGGCGCGGCTGTGTCCGCGGCCTATTTTTAGCACGCGGAGACCGCTCACAAAGTTTCGCCCCATTCCGAGTCCGGCGTACGAAGTTGGCCAGCCCCTCCCCTCAAGGCTATAGCCCACCCGTTTTTTGGCCATTTTTCCGCTGGACGAACTTGGCGCCCCGGCCTTCGTGTGGTTATTTTTGGGCGCGGCTGTAACAATGGCCTATTTTTGGCATGCGGAGGCCGCTCGCAAAGTCTCGCCCCATTCCGAGTCCGGCGGACGAAGTCGGCCAGCCCCTCCCCCCAAGGCTATAGCCCAACCGTTTTTTGGCCATTTTTCCGCTGGACGAACTTGGCGCCCCGGCCTTTGGGCGGTTATTTTTTGGGCACGGCTTTGCACGCGGCCTATTTTTGGCACGCGGAGGCCGTTCGCAAAGTCTCACCCCATTCCGAGTCCGGCGGACGAAGTGGGCCAGCCCCTCCCCCCAAGGCTATAGCCCACCCGTTTTTTGGCCATTTTTCCGCTGGGGGGTTTGTGCGCACCGACCTTCGGGAGGTTATTTTGGGCGCGGCTGTGCCCGTGGCCTATTTTTGGCACGCGGAGGACGCTCGCAAAGTCTCGCCCCATTCCGAGTCCGGCGGACGAAGTTGGCCAGCCCCTCCCCCCAAGGCTATAGCCCACCCGTTTTTTGGCCATTTTTCCGCTGGGGTGTTTGGGCGCGCCGTCCTTCGGGCAGTTATTTTTGGGCGCGGCTGTACCCGCGGCCTATTTTTGGCACACGGAGGCCGCTCACAAAGTCTCGCCTTATTCTGAGTCCGGCGGACGAAGTTCGCCAGCCCCTCCCCCCAAGGCTATAGCCCACCCGTTTTTTGGCCATTTTTCCGCTGGACGAACTTGGCGCCCCGGCCTTCGGGCAGTTCTTTTTGGGCGCGGCTGTGCCCGTGGCCTATTTTTTGTAGGCGGAGGCCGCTCATAAAGTCTCGCCCCATTCCGTGTCCGGCGGACGAAGTTGGCGAGCCCCTCCCCCCAAGGCCATAGCCCACCCGTTTTTTGGCCATTTTTTCCGCTGGACGAACTTGGCGCCCCGACCTTCAAAGGGTTATTTTTGGGCGCGGCTGTGCCCGCGGCCTATTTTTGGCACGTGGAGGCCGCTCGCAAAGTTTCGCCCCATTCCGAGTCCGGCGGACAAATTGGGCCGGCCCCTCCCGCCAAGGCTATAGCCCACCCGTTTTTTGTCCATTTTTCCGCTGGACGAACTTGGCGCCCCGGCCTTCGGGCGGTTCTTTTTGGACGCGGCTGTGCCCGCGGCCTATTTTTGGCAGGCGGAGGCCGCTCGCAAAGTCTCGTCCCTTTCCGAGTCCGGCGGACGAAGTTGGCCAGCCCCTCCCCCCAAGGCTATAGCCCACCCGTTTTTTGGCCATTTTTCCGCTGGACGAACTTGGCGCCCCGGCCTTTGGGCGGTTCTTTTTGGACGCTGCTGTGCCCGCGGCCTATTTTTGGCATGCGGAGGCCACTCGCAAAGTCTCGCCCCATTCCGAGTCAGGCGGACGAAGTTGGCCAGCCCCTCCCCCCAAAGCTATAGCCCACCCGTTTTTTGGCCATTTTTCCGCTGGGGGGTTTCGGCGCGCCGACCTTCGGGTGGTTATTTTTGGGCGCAGCTGTGGCCGCGGTCTAGTTTTGGCATGTGGAGTCCGCTCGCAAAGTCTCGCCCCATTCCGAGTCCGGCGGACGAAGTGGGCCAGCCCCTCCCCCCAAGGCTATAGCCCACCCGTTTTTTGGCTATTTTTCCGCTGGACGAACTTGGCGCCCCGGACTTCGGGCGGTTATTTTTGGGCGCGGCTGTGCCCGTGGCCTAATTTTGGTACGCAGAGGCCACTCATAAAGTCTCACCCCATTCGGAGTCCCGCGGATGAAGTTGGCCAGCCCCTTCCCCCAAGGCTATAGCCCACCCGTTTTTTGTCCATTTTTCCGCTGGACGACTTGGCGCCCCGGCCTTCGGGCGGTTATTTTTGGGCGCGGCTGTACCCGCTGCCTATTTTTGGCACGCGGAGGCCACTTGCAAAGTCTCGCCCCATTCCGAGTCCGGCGGACGAAGTTGGCCAGCCCCTCCCCCCAAGGCTATAGCCCACCCGTTTTTTGGCCATTTTTCCGCTGGACGAACTTGGCGCCCTGGCCTTCGGGCGGTTATTTTTGGGCGTAGCTGTGCCCGCGGCCTATTTTTAGCACGCGGCGGCCGCTCGCAAAGTCTCGCCCTTTTCCGAGTCCGGCGGACGAGGTCGGCCGGCCCCTCCCCCCAAGGCTATAGCCCACCCGTTTTTTGGCCATTTTTCCACTTGGGGGTTTGGGTACGCCGACCTTCGGGGGGTTATTTTTGGGTACGGCTGTGCCCATGGCCTATTTTTGGCACGCGGAGGCCGCTCACAAAGTATCGCTCCATTCCGAGTCGGGCGGACGAAGTTTGCCAGCCCCTCCCCCCAAGGCTATAGCCCACCCATTTTTTGGCCATTTTTCCGCTGGGGGGTTTGGGCGCGCCGACCTTCGGGGGGTTATTTTTGGGTACGGCTGTTCCCGTGGCCTATTTTTGGCACGCGGAGGCCGCTCGCAAAATCTTGCCCCATTCCGAGTCCGGCGGACGAAGTCGGCCAGCCCCTCCCCCCAAGGCTATAGCCCAGCCGGTTTTTTGCTATTTTTCCGCTGGACGAACTTAGCGCCCCAGCCTTTGGGAGGTTATTTATGGGCGCAACTTTGCCCGCGGCCTATTTTTGGGACGCGGAGGCCGCTCGCAAAGTCTCGACCCATTCCGAGTCCGGCGGACGAAGTTGGCCAGCCCCTCCCCCCAAGGCTATAGCCCACCCGTTTTTTGGCCATTTTTCCTCTGGGGGGTTTGGGCGCGCCGACCTTCGGGGGGTTATTTTTGGGCGCGGCTGTGCCCGTGGCCTATTTTTGGCACGCGGAGGCCGCTCGCAATGTCTCGCCCCATTCCGAGTCCGGCGGACGAAATTGGCCAGCCCCTCCCCCCAAGGCTATAACCCACCCGTTTTTTGGCCATTTTTCCGCTGGGGGGTTTGGTCGCGCCGACCTTCGCGGGGATATTTTTTAGCGCGGCTGTGCCTGCTGCCTATATTTGGCACGCGGAGGCCGCTCGCAAAGTCTCGCCCCATTCCGAGTCCGGCGGACGAAGTTGGCCAGCCCCTCCCCCCAAGGCTATAGCCCACCCATTTTTTGGCCATTTTTCCGCTGGGGGGTTTGGGCGCGCCGACCTTCGGGGGGTTATTTTTGGGCGCGGCTGTTCCCGCGGCCTATTTTTGGCACGCGGAGGCCGCTCGCAAAAGTTTGCCCCATTCCGAGTCCGGCGGACGAAGTTGGCCAGCCCCTCCCCCCAAGGCTATAGCCCAGCCGTTTTTTTGCTATTTTTCCGCTGGACGAACTTAGCGCCCCAGCCTTCGGGAGGTTATTTATGGGCGCAGCTTTGCCCGCGGCCTATTTTTGGGACGCGGAGGCCGCTCGCAAAGTCTCGACCCATTCCGAGTCCGGCGGACGAAGTTGGCCAGCCCCTCCCCCCAAGGCTATAGCCCACCCGTTTTTTGGCCATTTTTCCGCTGGGGGGTTTGGGCGCCCCGGCCGGCGGGGGGGTAGTTTTGGGCGCGGCTGTGCCCGCGGCCTATTTTTGGCACGCGGAGGCTGCTCGCAATGTCTCGCCCCATTCCGAGTCCGGCGGACGAAGTTGGCCAGCCCCTCCCCCCAAGGCTATAACCCACCCGTTTTTTGGCCATTTTTCCGCTGGGGGGTTTGGTCGCGCCGACCTTCGCGGGGATATTTATTAGCGCGGCTGTTCCTGCTGCCTATTTTTGGCACGCGGAGGCCGTTCGCAAAGTCTCGCCCCATTCCGAGTCCGGCGGACGAAGTCGGCCAGCCCCTCGCCCCAACGCTATAGCACACCCGTTTTTTGGCCATTTTTCCGCGGGACGAAGTTGGCGCCCCGGCCTTCGGGCGGTTATTTTTTTGCGCGGCTGTGCCAGCGGCCTAATTTTGGTACGCGGAGGCCGCTCGCAAAGTCTTGCCCCATTCCGAGTCCGGCGGACGAAGTTGGCCAGCCCCTCCCCCCAAGGGTATAGCCCACCCGTTTTTTGGCCATTTTTCCGCTGGACGAACTTTGTGCCCCCGACTTCGGGCAGTTATTTTTGGGAGCGGCTGTGCCTGCGGCCCATTTTTGGCACGCGGAGGCCGCTCGTAAAGTCTCGCCCCATTCCGAGTCCGGCAGACGAAGTTGGCCAGCCCCTCCCCCCAAGGCTATAGCCCACCCGTTTTTTGCCCATTTTTCCGCTGGACGACCTTGCCGCCCCGGCCTTCGGGCGGTTATTTTTGGGCGCGGCTGTGCCCGCGGCCTATTTTTGGCACGCGGAGGCCGCTCAAAAGGTCTCGGCCCATTTCGAGTCCGGCGGACGAAGTTGGCCAGCCCCTCCCCCCAAGGCTATAGCCCACCCGTTTTTTTGCCATTTTTCCGGTGGACGACCTTGCCGCCCCGGCCTTCGGGTGGTTATTTCTGGGCGCGGCTGTGCCCGCGGCCTATTTTTGGCACGCGGAGGCCGTTCGCAAAGTCTCACCCCATTCCGAGTCCGGCGGACGAAGTGGGCCAGCCCCTCCCCCCAAGGCTATAGCCCACCCGTTTTTTGGCCATTTTTCCGCTGGACGAACTTGGCGCCCCGGCATTCGGGTGGTTATTTTTGGGCGCAGCTGTGCCCACGGCCTTTTTTTGGCACGCGGAGGCCGTTTGCAAAGTCTCACCCCATTCCGAGTCCGGCGGACGAAGTGGGCCAGCCCCTCCCCCCAAGGCTATAGCCCACCCGTTTTTTGGCCATTTTTCCGCTGGACGACCTTGCCGCCCCTGCCTTCGGGCGGTTATTTTTGTGCGCGGCTGTGCCCGCGGCCTATTTTTGGCACGCGGAGGCCGTTCGCAAAGTCTCGCCCCATTCCGAGTCCAGCAGACGAAGTTGGCCAGGCCCTCCCCCCAAGGCTATAGCCCAACCGTTTTTTGGCCATTTTTCCGCTGGGTGAACTTGGCCCCCCGGCCTTCGGGCAGTTATTTTTGGGCGCGGCTGTGCCCGCGGCCTATTTTTAGCACGCCGAGGCCGATCATAAAGTCTCGCCCCATTCCGAGTCCGGCGGACGAAGTGGGCCAGCCCCTCCCCCCAAGGCTATAGCCCACCCGTTTTTTGGCCATTTTCCGCTGGACGAACTTGGCGCCCGGCCTTCGGGCGGTTATTTTTGGGTGCGGCTGTGCCCGCGGCCTATTTTTAGCACGCGGATGCCGCGCACAAAGTCTCGCCCCATTCCGAGTCCGGCGTACGAAGTTGGCCAGCCCCTCCCCCCAAGGCTAAAGCCCAACCGTTTTTTGGCCATTTTTCCGCTGGACGAACTTGGCGCCCCGGCCTTCGGGCGGTTATTTTTTGGGCACGGCTGTGCCCGTGGCCTATTTTTGGTACGCGGAGGCCGCTCGCAAAGTCTCGTCCCATTCCGAGTCCGGCGGACGAAGTTGGCCAGCCCCTCCCCCCAAGGCTATAGCCCACCCGTTTTTTGGACATTTTTCCGCTGGACGAACTTGGCGCCCCGGCCTTCGGGCGGTTATTTTTGGGCGCGGCTGTGCCCGCGGCCTATTTTTGGCACGCGGATGCCGTTCACAAAGTCTCACCCCATTCCGAGTCCGGCGGACGAAGTGGGCCAGCCCCTCCCCCCAAGGCTATAGCCCACCCGTTTTTTGGCCATTTTTCCGCTGGACGACCTTGCCGCCCCGGCCTTCGGGCGGTTATTTTTGGGCGCGGCTGTGCCCGCGGCCTATTTTTGGCACGCGTAGGCCGTTCGCAAAGTCTCGCCCCATTCCGAGTCCAGCAGACGAAGTTGGCCAGGCCCTCCCCCCAAGGCTATAGCCCAACCGTTTTTTGGCCATTTTTCCGCTGGGTGAACTTGGCCCCCCGGCCTTCGGGCAGTTATTTTTGGGCGCGGCTGTGCCCGCGGCCTATTTTTAGCACGCCGAGGCCGCTCGTAAAGTCTCGCCCCATTCCGAGTCCGGCGGACGAAGTGGGCCAGCCCCTCCCCCCAAGGCTATAGCCCACCCGTTTTTTGGCCATTTTTCCGCTGGACGAACTTGGCGCCCGGCCTTCGGGCGGTTATTTTTGGACGCCGCTGTGCAAGCGGGCTATTTTTGGAGCGCGGAGGCCGCTCGCAAAGTCTCGCCCCATTCCGAGTCCGGCGGACGAAGTTGGCCAGCCCCTCCCCCCAAGGCTATAGCCCACCCGTTTTTTGGCCATTTTTCCGCAGGGGGGTTTGGGCGCACCAACCTTCGGGCGGTTATTTTTGGGCGCGGCTGTGCCTGCGGCCTATTTTCGGCACGCGGAGGCCGCTCGCAAAGTCTCGCCCAATTCCGAGTCCGGCGGACGAAGTCGGCCAGCCCCTCCCCCCAAGGCTATAGCGCACCCGTTTTTTGGCAATTTTTCCGCTGGACAAACTTGGTGTCCCGGCCTTCGGTCAGTTATTTTTGGGCGCGGCTGTGCCTGCGGCCTATTTTTGGCATGCGGAGGCCGCTCGCAAAGTCTCGTCGCATTCCGAGTCCGGCGGACGAAGTCGGCCCGCCCCTCCCCCCAAGGCTATAGCCCACCCGTTTTTTGGCCATTTTTCCGTTGGACGAACCTCGCGCCCCGGCGTTCGGGCGGTTATTTTTGGGCGTGGCTGTGCCCGCGGCCTATTTTTGGCACGCGGAGGCCGCTCGCAAGGTCTCGGGCCATTTCGAGTCCGGCGGACGAAGTTGGCCAGCCCCTCCCCCCAAGGCTATAGCCCACCCGTTTTTTTGCCATTTTTCCGCTGGACGACCTTGCCGCCCCGGCCTTCGGGTGGTTATTTTTGGGCGCGGCTGTGCCCGCGGCCTATTTTGGGCACGCGGAGGCCGTTCGCAAAGTCTCACCCCATTCCGAGTCCGGCGGACGAAGTGGGCCAGCCCCTCCCCCCAAGGCTATAGCCCACCCGTTTTTTGGCCATTTTTCCGCTGGACGAACTTGGCGCCCCGGCATTCGGGTGGTTATTTTTGGGCGCGGCTGTGCCCACGGCCTTTTTTTGGCACGCGGAGGCCGTTTGCAAAGTCTCACCCCATTCCGAGTCCGGCGGATGAAGTGGGCCAGCCCCTCCCCCCAAGGCTATAGCCCACCCGTTTTTTGGCCATTTTTCCGCTGGACGACCTTGCCGCCCCGGCCTTCGGGTGGTTATTTTTGGGCGCGGCTGTGCCCGCGGCCTATTTTTGGCACGCGGAGGCCGTTCACAAAGTCTCACCCCATTCCGAGTCCGGCGGACGAAGTGGGCCAGCCCCTCCCCCCAAGGCTATAGCCCACCCGTTTTTTGGCCATTTTTCCGCTGGACGACCTTGCCGCCCCGGCCTTCGGGCGGTTATTTTTTGGCGCGGCTGTGCCCGCGGCCTATTTTTGGCACGCGTAGGCCGCTCGCAAAGTCTCGCCCAATTCCGAGTCCGGCGGACGAAGTCGGCCAGCCCCTCCCCCCAAGGCTATAGCCCACCCGTTTTTTGGCCATTTTTCCGCTGGACGAACTTGGCGCCGCGGCCTTCGGGCGGTTATTTTTGGACGCCGCTGTGCCCGCGGGCTATTTTTGGAGTGCAGAGGCCGCTCGCAAAGTCTCGCCCCATTCCGAGTCCGGCGGACGAAGTTGGCCAGCCCCTCCCCCCAAGGCTATAGCCCACCCGTTTTTTGGCCATTTTTCCGCAGGGGGGTTTGGGCGCGGCTGTGCCTGCGGCCTATTTTCGGCACGCGGAGGCCGCTCGCAAAGTCTCACCCAATTCCGAGTCCGGCGGACGAAGTCGGCCAGCCCCTCCCCCCAAGGCTATAGCGCACCCGTTTTTTGGCAATTTTTCCGCTGGACAAACTTGGCGCCCCGACCTTCGGGCGGTTATTTTTGGGCGCGGCTGTACCCGGGGCCTATTTTTGGCACACGGAGGCCGCTCGCAATGTCTCGCGCCATTCCGAGACCGGCGGACGAAGTTGGCCAGCCCCACCCCCCAAGGCTACAGCCCACCCATTTTTGTGGCCTTTTTCCGCTGGACGAACTTGGCGCCCCGGCCTTCGGGCGGTTATTTTTGGGCTAGGCTGTGCCCGGGGCCTATTTTTAGCACATGGAGGCCGCTCGCAAAGTCTCGCGCCATTCCGAGTCCGGCGGACGAAGTTGGCCAGCCCCACCCGCCAAGGCTATAGCCCACCCGTTTTTGTGGCCTTTTTCCGCAGGACGAACTTGGCGCCCCGGCCTTCCGGCGGTTATTTTTGGGCGCGGCTGTGCCTAGGGCCTATTTTTGGCACTCGGTGGCCGCTCACAAAGTCTCGCGCCATTCCGAGTCCGGCGGACGAAGTTGGCCAGCCCCACCCCCCAAGGCTACAGCCCACCCGTTTTTGTGGCCTTTTTCCGCAGGACGAACTTGGCGACCCGGCCTTCGGGCGGTTATTTTTGGGCGCGGCTGTGCCCGGGGCCTATTTTTAGCACACGGAGGCCGCTCACAAAGTCTCGCGCCATTCCGAGTCCGGCGGACGAAGTTGGCCAGCCCCACCCCCCAAGGCTATAGCCCACCCGTTTTTG
The DNA here is from genome assembly GCA_030444885.1 of Citrus sp. QX-2021. Taxonomy (NCBI): domain Eukaryota; kingdom Viridiplantae; phylum Streptophyta; class Magnoliopsida; order Sapindales; family Rutaceae; genus Citrus; species Citrus sp. QX-2021. Next base: position 44,577 of record JAUJEF010000168.1, read on the forward strand.
TGGCCTTTTTCCGCTGGACGAACTTGGCGCCCCGGCCTTCGGGCGGTTATTTTTGGGCGCGGCTGTGCCCGGGGCCTATTTTTGGCACACGGAGGCTGCTCGCAAAGTCTCGCGCCATTCCGAGTCCGGCGGACGAAGTTGGCCAGCCTCACCCCCCAAGGCTACAGCCCACCCGTTTTTGTGGCCTTTTTCCGTAGGACGAACTTGGCGCCCCGGCCTTCGGGCGGTTATTTTTGGGCGCGGCTGTGCCCGGGGCCTATTTTTGGCACACGGAGGCCGCTCGCAAAGTCTCGCGCCATTCCGAGTCCGGCGGACGAAGTTGGCCAGCCCCACCCCCCAAGGCTACAGCCCACCCGTTTTTGTGGCCTTTTTCCGCAGGACGAACTTGGCGCCCCGGCCTTCGGGCGGTTTTTTTTTGACGCGGCTGTGCCCGGGGCCTATTTTTGCCTCATGGAGGCCGCTCGTAAAGTCTCGCGCCATTCCGAGTCCGGCGGACGAAGTTGGCCAGCCCCACCCCCCAAGTCTATAGCCCACCCGTTTTTGTGGCCTTTTTCCGCTGGGCGAACTTGGCGCCCCGGCCTTCGGATGGGTGTTTTTTGGCGCGGCTGTGGCTGGGGCCTATTTTTGGCACACGGAGGCCGCTCGCAAAGTCTCGCGCCATTCCGAGTCCGGCGGATGAAGTTGGCCAGCCCCACCCCCCAAGGCTACAGCCCACCCGTTTTTGTGGCCTTTTTCCGCTGGACGAACTTGGCGCCCCGGCCTTCGGGCGGTTATTTTTGGGCGCGGCTGTGCCCGGGGCCTATTTTTGGGACACGGAGGCCGCTCGCAAAGTCTCGCGCTATTCCGAGTCCGGCGGACGAACTTGGCCAGCCCCACCCCCCAAGTCTATAGCCCACCCGTTTTTGTGGCCTTTTTCCGCTGGGCGAACTTGGCGCCCCGGCCTTCGGGCGGTTATTTTTGGGCTAGGCTGTGCCCGGGGCCTATTTTTAGCACATGGAGGCCGCTCGCAAAGTCTCGCGCCATTCCGAGTCCGGCGGACGAAGTTGGCCAGCCCCACCCGCCAAGGCTACAGCCCACCCATTTTTGTGGCCTTTTTCCGCTGGACGAACTTGGCGCCCCGGCCTTCGGGCGGTTATTTTTGGGCGCGGCTGTGCCCGGGGCCTATTTTTAGCACACGGAGGCCGCTCGCAAAGTCTCGCGCCATTCCGAGTCCGGCGGACGAAGTTGGCCAGCCCCACCCCCCAAGGCTATAGCCCACCCGTTTTTGTGGCCTTTTTCCGCTGGACGAACTTGGCGCCCCGGCCTTCGGGCGGTTATTTTTGGGCGCGGCTGTGCCCGGGGCCTATTTTTGGCACACGGAGGCTGCTCGCAAAGTCTCGCGCCATTCCGAGTCCGGCGGACGAAGTTGGCCAGCCTCACCCCCCAAGGCTACAGCCCACCCGTTTTTGTGGCCTTTTTCCGTAGGACGAACTTGGCGCCCCGGCCTTCGGGCGGTTATTTTTGGGCGCGGCTGTGCCCGGGGCCTATTTTTGGCACACGGAGGCCGCTCGCAAAGTCTCGCGCCATTCCGAGTCCGGCGGACGAAGTTGGCCAGCCCCACCCCCAAGGCTGACCCCACCCGTTTTTGTGGCCTTTTTCCCTTGGGGACGAACTTGGCGCCCGGCCTTCGGGCGGTTTTTTTAATAGCGGCTGTGCCCGGGGCCTATTTTTGCCTCATGGAGGCTGCTCGCAAAGTCTCGCGCCATTCCGAGTCCGGCGGATGAAGTTGGCCAGCCCCACCCCCCAAGGCTACAGCCCACCCGTTTTTGTGGCCTTTTTCCGCTGGGCGAACTTGGCGCCCCGGCCTTCGGATGGGTGTTTTTTGGCGCGGCTGTGCCCGGGGCCTATTTTTGGGACACGGAGGCCGCTCGCAAAGTCTCGCGCTATTCCGAGTCCGGCGGACGAACTTGGCCAGCCCCACCCCCCAAGTCTATAGCCCACCCGTTTTTGTGGCCTTTTTCCGCTGGGCGAACTTGGCGCCCCAGCCTTCGGATGGGTGTTTTTTGGCGCGGCTGTGCCCGGGGCCTATTTTTGGCACACGGAGGCCGCTCGCAAAGTCTCGCGCCATTCCGAGTCCGGCGGATGAAGTTGGCCAGCCCCACCCCCCAAGGCTACAGCCCACCCATTTTTGTGGCCTTTTTCCGCTGGACGAACTTGGCGCCCCGGCCTTCGGGCGGTTATTTTTGGGCTAGGCTATGCCCGGGGCCTATTTTTAGCACATGGAGGCCGCTCGCAAAGTCTCGCACCATTCCGAGTCCGGCGGACGAAGTTGGCCAGCCCCACCCGCCAAGGCTATAGCCCACCCGTTTTTGTGGCCTTTTTCCGCAGGACGAACTTGGCGCCCCGGCCTTCCGGCGGTTATTTTTGGGCGCGGCTGTGCCTAGGGCCTATTTTTGGCACTCGGTGGCCGCTCACAAAGTCTCCCGCCATTCCGAGTCTGGCGGACGAAGTGGGCCTGCCCCACCCCCCAAGGCTATAGCCCACCCGTTTTTGTGGCCTTTTTCCGCTGGACGAACTTGGCGACCCGGCCTTCGGGCGGTTATTTTTGGGCGCGGCTGTGCCCGGGGCCTATTTTTGGCACACGGAGGCCGCTCGCAAAGTCTCGCGCCATTCCGAGTCCGGCGGACGAAGTTGGCCAGCCCCACCCCCCAAGGCTACAGCCCACCCGTTTTTGTGGCCTTTTTCCGCAGGACGAACTTGGCGCCCCGGCCTTCGGGCGGTTTTTTTTTGACGCGGCTGTGCCCGGGGCCTATTTTTGCCTCATGGAGGCCGCTCGTAAAGTCTCGCGCCATTCCGAGTCCGGCGGACGAAGTTGGCCAGCCCCACCCCCCAAGTCTATAGCCCACCCGTTTTTGTGGCCTTTTTCCGCTGGGCGAACTTGGCGCCCCGGCCTTCGGATGGGTGTTTTTTGGCGCGGCTGTGCCTGGGGCCTATTTTTGGCACACGGAGGCCGCTCGCAAAGTCTCGCGCCATTCCGAGTCCGGCGGATGAAGTTGGCCAGCCCCACCCCCCAAGGCTACAGCCCACCCGTTTTTGTGGCCTTTTTCCGCAGGACGAACTTGGCGCCCCGGCCTTCGGGCGGGTGTTTTTTGGTGCGGCTGTGGCTGGGGCCTATTTTTGGCACACGGAGGCCGCTCGCAAAGTCTCACGCCATTCCGAGTCCGGCGGATGAAGTTGGCCAGCCCCACCCCCCAAGTCTATAGCCCACCCGTTTTTGTGGCCTTTTTCCGCAGGACGAACTTGGCGCCCCGGCCTTCCGGCGGTTATTTTTGGGCTAGGCTGTGCCCGGGGCCTATTTTTAGCACATGGAGGCCGCTCGCAAAGTCTCGCACCATTCCGAGTCCGGCGGACGAAGTTGGCCAGCCCCACCCGCCAAGGCTATAGCCCACCCGTTTTTGTGGCCTTTTTCCGCAGGACGAACTTGGCGCCCCGGCCTTCCGGCGGTTATTTTTGGGCGCGGCTGTGCCTAGGGCCTATTTTTGGCACTCGGTGGCCGCTCACAAAGTCTCGCGCCATTCCGAGTCTGGCGGACGAAGTGGGCCTGCCCCACCCCCCAAGGCTATAGCCCACCCGTTTTTGTGGCCTTTTTCCGCTGGACGAACTTGGCGACCCGGCCTTCGGGCGGTTATTTTTGGGTGCGGCTGTGCCCGGGGCCTATTTTTGGCACACGGAGGCCGCTCGCAAAGTCTCGCGCCATTCCGAGTCCGGCGGACGAAGTTGGCCAGCCCCACCCCCCAAGGCTACAGCCCACCCGTTTTTGTGGCCTTTTTCCGCAGGACGAACTTGGCGCCCCGGCCTTCGGGCGGTTTTTTTTTGACGCGGCTGTGCCCGGGGCCTATTTTTGCCTCATGGAGGCCGCTCGTAAAGTCTCGCGCCATTCCGAGTCCGGCGGACGAAGTGGGCCAGCCCCACCCCCCAAGTCTATAGCCCACCCGTTTTTGTGGCCTTTTTCCGCTGGGCGAACTTGGCGCCCCGGCCTTCGGATGGGTGTTTTTTGGCGCGGCTGTGCCTGGGGCCTATTTTTGGCACACGGAGGCCGCTCGCAAAGTCTCGCGCCATTCCGAGTCCGGCGGATGAAGTTGGCCAGCCCCACCCCCCAAGGCTACAGCCCACCCGTTTTTGTGGCCTTTTTCCGCTGGACGAACTTGGCGCCCCGGCCTTCGGGCGGTTATTTTTGGGCGCGGCTGTGCCCGGGGCCTATTTTTGGGACACGGAGGCCGCTCGCAAAGTCTCGCGCTATTCCGAGTCCGGCGGACGAACTTGGCCAGCCCCACCCCCCAAGTCTATAGCCCACCCGTTTTTGTGGCCTTTTTCCGCTGGGCGAACTTGGCGCCCCGGCCTTCGGATGGGTGTTTTTTGGCGCGGCTGTGCCCGGGGCCTATTTTTGGCACACGGAGGCCGCTCGCAAAGTCTCGCGCCATTCCGAGTCCGGCGGATGAAGTTGGCCAGCCCCACCCCCCAAGGCGGCACCCCCCGCGTGTTGGTGGCCTTTTTCCGCTGGACGAACTTGGCGCCCCGGCCTTCGGGCGGTTATTTTTGGGCTAGGCTGTGCCCGGGGCCTAGTTTTAGCACATGGAGGCCGCTCGCAAAGTCTCGCACCATTCCGAGTCCGGCGGACGAAGTTGGCCAGCCCCACCCGCCAAGGCTATAGCCCACCCGTTTTTGTGGCCTTTTTCCGCAGGACGAACTTGGCGCCCCGGCCTTCCGGCGGTTATTTTTGGGCGCGGCTGTGCCTAGGGCCTATTTTTGGTACTCGGTGGCCGCTCACAAAGTCTCGCGCCATTCCGAGTCTGGCGGACGAAGTGGGCCTGCCCCACCCCCCAAGGCTATAGCCCACCCGTTTTTGTGGCCTTTTTCCGCTGGACGAACTTGGCGACCCGGCCTTCGGGCTGCTATTTTTGGGCGCGGCTGTGCCCGGGGCCTATTTTTGGCACACGGAGGCCGCTCGCAAAGTCTCGCACCATTCCGAGTCCGGCGGACGAAGTCGGCCAGCCCCACCCCCCATGGCTATAGCCCACCCGTTTTTGTGGCCTTTTTCCGCTGGACGAACTTGGCGCCCCGGCTTTCGGGCGGTTATTTTTGGGCACGGCTGTGCCCGGGGTCTATTTTTCGCACACGGAGGCTGCTCGCAAAGTCTCGCGCCATTCCGAGTCCGGCGGACGAAGTTGGCCAGCCCCACCCCCCAAGGCTACAGCCGACCCGTTTTTGTGGCATTTTTCCGCAGGACGAACTTGGCGACCCGGCTTTCGGGCGGTTATTTTTGGTCGCGGCTGTGTCCGGGGCCTATTTTTGGCACACGGAGGCCACTCGCAAAGTCTCGCGCCATTCCGAGTCCGGCGGACGAAGTTGGCCAGCCCCACCCCCCAAGGCTATAGCCCACCCGTTTTTGTGGCCTTTTTCCGCTGGACGAACTTGGCGCCCCGGCCTTCGGGCGGTTATTTTTGGGCGCGGCTGTGCCCGGGGCCTATTTTTGGCACACGGAGGCTGCTCGCAAAGTCTCGCGCCATTCCGAGTCCGGCGGACGAAGTTGGCCAGCCCCACCCCCCAAGGCTACAGCCCACCCGTTTTTGTGGCCTTTTTCCGTAGGACGAACTTGGCGCCCCGGCCTTCGGGCGGTTATTTTGGGCGCGGCTGTGCCCGGGGCCTATTTTTGGCACACGGAGGCTGCTCGTAAAGTCTCGCCCCATTCCGAGTCCGGAGGACGAAGTTGGCCAGCCCCTCCCCCCAAGGCTATAGCCCACCCGTTTTTTGGCCATTTTTCCGCTGGGGGGTTTTTGCGCGCCGACAGTCGGGGGGTTATTTTTGGGCGCGGCTGTGCCCGCGGCCTATTTTTGGCACCCAGAGGCCGCTCGCAAAGTCTCGCCCCACCCCGAGTCTGGCGGACGAAGTGGGCCAGCCCCTCCCCCCAAGGCTATAGCCCACCCGTTTTTTGGCCATTTTTCCGCTGGGGGGTTTGGGCGCGCCAACCTTCGGGGGGTTATTTTTGGGCGCGGCTGTGCCCGCGGCCTATTTTTTGTACGCATAGGCCGCTCGTAAAGTCTCGCCCCATTCCGAGTCCGGCGGACGACGTTGCCCTGCCCCTCCCCCCAAGGCTATAGCCCACCCGTTTTTTGGGCATTTTTCCGCTGGACGAACTTGGCGCCCCGGCCTTGGGGCGGTTATTTTTGGGCGCGGCTGTGCCCGTGGCCTATTTTTGGCACGCGGAGGCCATTCGTAAAGTCTCGCCCCATTCCAAGTCCGGCGGACGAAGTTGGACAGCCCCTCCCCCCAAGGCTATAGCCCACCCGTTTTTTGGCCATTTTTCCGAAGGGGGGTTTGGGCGCGCCGACCTTCGGGGGGTTATTTTTGGGCACGGCTGTGCCCATGGCATATTTTTGGCACGCGGAGACCGCTCACAAAGTCTCGCCCCATTCCGAGTCCGGCGGACGAAGTGGGCCAGCCGCTCCCCCCAAGGCTATTGCCAACCCGTTTTTCGCCATTTTTCCACTGGGGGGTTTGGGCGCAACGACATTCGGGGGGTTATTTTTGGGCGCGGCTGTACCCGCAGCCTAGTTTTGGAACGCCGAGGCCGCTCGCAAAGTCTCGCCCCATTCCGAGTCCGGCGGACGAATTTGGCCAGCCCCTCCCCCCAAGGCTATAGCCCACCCGTTTTTTGGCCATTTTTCCGCTGGACGAACTTGGCGCAACTACCTTCGGGGGGTTATTTTTGGGTACGGCTGTACCCGTGGCCTATTTTTGGCACGCGGAGGCCCCTCGCAAAGTCTCGTCCCATTCCGAGTCCGGCGGACGATGTTGGCCAGCCCCTCCCCCCAAGGCTATAGCCCACCCGTTTTTTGGCCATTTTTCCGCTGGACGAAGTTGGCGTCCCGGCCTTCGGGCGGTTATTTTTGGGCGCGGCTGTGCCCGCGGCCTATTTTTGGCATGCGGGGGCCGCTCACAAAGTCTCGCCCCATTCCGAGTCCGGTGAACGAAGTTGGCCAGCCCCTCCCCCCAAGGCTATAGCCCACCCGTTTTTTGGCCATTTTTCCGCTGGACAAACTTGGCGCCCTGGCCTTCGGGCGGTTATTTTTGGGTACCGCTGTGCCCGCGGCCTATTTTTTGCACGCCGAGGCCGCTCGTAAAGTCTCTCCCCATTCCGAGTCCGGCGGACGAAGTTGGCCAACCCCTCCCCCCAAGGCTATAGCCCACCCGTTTTTTGGCCATTTTTCCGCTGGACGAACATGGCGCCCCGGCCTTCGGGCAGTTATTTTTGGGCGCGGCTGTGCCCGCGGCCTATTTTTGGCATGCGGAGGCCGCTCGCAAAGTCTCGCGCCATTCCGAGTCCGGCGGACGAAGTTGGCCAGCCCCACCCCCCAAGGCTACAGCCCACCCGTTTTTGTGGCCTTTTTCCGTAGGACGAACTTGGCGCCCCGGCCTTCGGGCGGTTATTTTTGGGCGCGGCTGTGCCCGGGGCCTATTTTTGGCACACGGAGGCTGCTCGTAAAGTCTCGCCCCATTCCGAGTCCGGAGGACGAAGTTGGCCAGCCCCTCCCCCCAAGGCTATAGCCCACCCGTTTTTTGGCCATTTTTCCGCTGGGGGGTTTTTGCGCGCCGACAGTCGGGGGGTTATTTTTGGGCGCGGCTGTGCCCGCGGCCTATTTTTGGCACCCAGAGGCCGCTCGCAAAGTCTCGCCCCACCCCGAGTCTGGCGGACGAAGTGGGCCAGCCCCTCCCCCCAAGGCTATAGCCCACCCGTTTTTTGGCCATTTTTCCGCTGGGGGGTTTGGGCGCGCCAACCTTCGGGGGGTTATTTTTGGGCGCGGCTGTGCCCGCGGCCTATTTTTTGTACGCATAGGCCGCTCGTAAAGTCTCGCCCCATTCCGAGTCCGGCGGACGACGTTGCCCTGCCCCTCCCCCCAAGGCTATAGCCCACCCGTTTTTTGGGCATTTTTCCGCTGGACGAACTTGGCGCCCCGGCCTTGGGGCGGTTATTTTTGGGCGCGGCTGTGCCCGTGGCCTATTTTTGGCACGCGGAGGCCATTCGTAAAGTCTCGCCCCATTCCAAGTCCGGCGGACGAAGTTGGACAGCCCCTCCCCCCAAGGCTATAGCCCACCCGTTTTTTGGCCATTTTTCCGAAGGGGGGTTTGGGCGCGCCGACCTTCGGGGGGTTATTTTTGGGCACGGCTGTGCCCATGGCATATTTTTGGCACGCGGAGACCGCTCACAAAGTCTCGCCCCATTCCGAGTCCGGCGGACGAAGTGGGCCAGCCGCTCCCCCCAAGGCTATTGCCAACCCGTTTTTCGCCATTTTTCCACTGGGGGGTTTGGGCGCAACGACATTCGGGGGGTTATTTTTGGGCGCGGCTGTACCCGCAGCCTAGTTTTGGAACGCCGAGGCCGCTCGCAAAGTCTCGCCCCATTCCGAGTCCGGCGGACGAATTTGGCCAGCCCCTCCCCCCAAGGCTATAGCCCACCCGTTTTTTGGCCATTTTTCCGCTGGACGAACTTGGCGCAACTACCTTCGGGGGGTTATTTTTGGGTACGGCTGTACCCGTGGCCTATTTTTGGCACGCGGAGGCCCCTCGCAAAGTCTCGTCCCATTCCGAGTCCGGCGGACGATGTTGGCCAGCCCCTCCCCCCAAGGCTATAGCCCACCCGTTTTTTGGCCATTTTTCCGCTGGACGAACTTGGCGCCCAGGCCTTCGGGCGGTTATTTTTGGGCGCGGCTGTGCCCGCGGCCTATTTTTGGCATGCGGGGGCCGCTCACAAAGTCTCGCCCCATTCCGAGTCCGGTGAACGAAGTTGGCCAGCCCCTCCCCCCAAGGCTATAGCCCACCCGTTTTTTGGCCATTTTTCCGCTGGACAAACTTGGCGCCCTGGCCTTCGGGCGGTTATTTTTGGGTACCGCTGTGCCCGCGGCCTATTTTTTGCACGCCGAGGCCGCTCGTAAAGTCTCTCCCCATTCCGAGTCCGGCGGACGAAGTTGGCCAACCCCTCCCCCCAAGGCTATAGCCCACCCGTTTTTTGGCCATTTTTCCGCTGGACGAACATGGCGCCCCGGCCTTCGGGCAGTTATTTTTGGGCGCGGCTGTGCCCGTGGCCTATTTTTGGCATGCGGAGGCCGCTCGCAAAGTCTCGCCCCATTCCGAGTCCGGCGGATGAAGTGGGCCAGCCCCTCCCCCCAAGGCTATTGCCCACCCGTTTTTTGGCCATTTTTCCGCTGGGGGGTTTGGGCGCAACTACATTCGGGGGTTATTTTTGGGCGTGGCTGTGCCCGCGGCCTAGTTTTGGCATGCGGAGGCCGCTCGCAAAGTCTCGCCCCATTCCGAGTCCGGCGGACGAAGTCGGCCAGCCCCTCCCCCCAAGGCTATTGCCCACCCGTTTTTTGGCCATTTTTCCGCTGGACGAACTTGGCGCCCCGGCCTTCGGGCGGTTATTTTTGGGCGCGGCTGTGTACACATCCTATTTTTGGCACACGGAGGCCCCTCGCAAAGTCTCGCCCCATTCCGAGTCCGGCGGACGAAGTTGGCCAGCCCCACCCCCCAAGGCTATAGCCCACCCGTTTTTATGGCCTTTTTCAGCTGGACGAACTTGGCGCCCCGGCCTTCGGGCGGTTATTTTTGGGAGCGGCTGTGCCTGCATCATATTTTTTACACACGGAGGCCCCTCGCAAAGTCTTGCACCATTCCGAGCCCCGCGGACGAAGTTGGCCATCCCCACCCCCCAAGGCTATAGCCCACCCGTTTTTGTGGCCTTTTTCCGCTGGACGAACTTGGCGCCCCGGCCATCGGGCGGTTATTTTTAGGTGCGGCTGTGCCCGCGGCCTATTTTTGGCACACGGAGGCCCCTCGCAAAGTCTCACGCCATTCCATGTCCGGCGGACAAAGTTGGCAAGCCCCACCCCCCAAGCCTATAGCCCACCCGTTTTTGTGGCCTTTTTCCGCTGGACGAACTCGGCGCCCCGGCCTTCGGGCCGTCATTTTTGGGCGCGGCTGTGCCCGCGGCCTATTTTTAGCACACGGAGGCCCCTCACAAAGTCTCGCACCATTCCGAGTCCGGCGGACGAAGTTGGTCAGCCCCACCCCCCAAGGCTATAGCCCACCCGTTTTTGTGGCCTTTTTCCGCTGGACGGACTTCACGCCCCGGCCTTCGGGCGGTTATTTTTGGGTGCGGCTGTGACCGCGGCCTATTTTTGGCACACAGAGGCCCCTCGCAAAGTCTCGCCCCATTCCGAGTCCGGCGGACGAAGTTGGCCAGCCCCACCCCCCAAGGCTTTCGCCCACCCGTTTTTGTTGCCTTTTTCCGCTGGACGGACTTGGTGCCCCGGCCTTCGGGCGGTTATTTTTGGGCGCGGCTGTGCCCGCGGCCTATTTTTTGCACACGGAGGCCCCTCGCAAAGTCTCGCGCCATTCCGAATCCGGCGGACGAAGTCGGCCAGCCCCACCCCCCAAGGCTATAGCCCACCCGTTTTTGTGGCCTTTTTCCGCTGGACGAAGTTGGCGCCGCGGCCTTCGGTCGGTTATTTTTGGGCGCGGCTTTGCCCGCGGCCTATTTTTGGCACACGGAGACCCCTCGTAAAGTCTCGCGGCATTCCGAGTCCGGCGGACGAAGTGGGCCAGCCCCACCCCCCAAGGCTATAGCCCACCCGTTTTTGTGACCTTTTTCCGCTGGACGAACTTGGCGCCGCGGTCTTCGGGCGGTTATTTTTGGACGCGGATTTGCCCGCGGCCTATTTTTGGCACACGGATGCCCCTCGCAAAGTCTCGCGGCATTCTGAGTCCGGCGGACGAAGTTGGCCAGCCCCACCCCCCAAGGCTATAGCCCACCCGTTTTTGTGGCCTTTTTCCGCTGGACGGACTTGGCGCCCCGGCCTTCGGGCGGTTATTTTTGGGCACAGCTGTGTCCGTGGCCTATTTTTTGCACACGGAGGCCCCTCGTAAAGTCTCGCGCCATTCCTAGTCCGGCGGACGAAGTTAGCCAGCCCCTCCTCCCAAGGCTATAGCCCACACGTTTTTGTGGCCTTTTTCCGCTGGACAAACTTGGCGCCCCGGCCTTCGGGCGGGTATTTTTGGAAGCGGCTGTGCCCGCGGCCTATTTTTGACACACGGAGGCGCCTCGCAAAGTCTCGAGCCATTCCGAGTCCGGCGGACGAAGTGGGCCAGCCCCACCCCCCAAGGCTATAGCCCACCCGTTTTTTGGCCATTTTTCCGCTAGACGAACTTGGCGCCCCACATTCGGGAGGTTATTTTTGGGCGCGGCTGTGCCCGCGGCCTATTTTTGGCATGCGGAGGCCGTTCGTAAAGTCTCGCCCCATTCCGAGTCCGGAGGACGAAGTTGGGCAGCCCCTCCCCCCAAGGCTATAGCCCACCCGTTTTTGTGGCCTTTTTCCGCTGGACGAACTTGGCGCCCCGGCCTTCGGGCTATATTTTTGGGCGCGGCTGTGGCCGCTGGCTATTTTTGGCGCACGGAGGTGTCTCGCAAAGTCTCGCGCCTTTCCGAGTCCGGCGGACGAAGTTGGCCAGCCCCACCCCCGAAGGCTATAGCCCACCCGTTTTTGTGGCCTTTCTCCGCTGGACGAACTTGCCGCCCCGGCCTTCGGGCAGGAATTTTTGGGCGCGGCTGTGCCCACGGCTTATTTTTGGCACATGCATACGCCTCGCAAAGTCTCGCGCCATTCCGACTCCGGCGGACAAAGTTGGCCAGCCCCACCCCCCAAGGCTATAGCCCACCCGTTTTTGTGGCCTTTTTCCGCTGGACGAACTTGGCGCCCCAGCCTTCGGGCTGTATTTTTGGGCGCGGCTGTGCCCGCGGCCTATTTTTGGCACACGGAGGAGCCTTGCAAAGTCTCGCGCCATTCCGAGTCCGGCGGACGAAATTGGCCTTCCCCACCCCCCAAGGCTATAGCTCACCCGTTTTTGTGGCCTTTTTCCGCTGGACGAACCTGGCGCCGCGGCCTTCGGGCGGGTATTTTTGGGCGCGGCTGTACCCGCGGCCTATTTTTGGCACACGGAGGCACCTCGCAAAGTCTCGCGCCATTCCGAGTCCGGCGGACGAATTCAGCCAGCCCCACCCCCCAAGGCTATAGCCCGCCCGTTTTTGTGGCCTTTTTCCGCTGGACGGACTTGGCGCCCCGGCCTTCGGGCTGTATTTTTTGGCGCGGCTGTGGCCGTTGGCTATTTTTGGCACATGGAGGCGCCTCGCAAAGTCTCACGCCTTTCCGAGTCCGGCGGACGAAGTTGGCCAGCCCCACCCCCCAAGGCTATATCCCACCCGTTTTTGTGGCCTTTTTACGCAGGACGAACTTGGCGCCGCGGCCTTCGGGCGGTTATTTTTTGGCGCGGCTTTGCTCGCGGCCTATTTTTGGTATACGGAGGCCCCTCGCAAAGTCTCGCGGCATTCCGAGTCCGGCGGACGAATTTGGCCAGCCCTACCCCCCAAGGCTATAGCCCACCCGTCCTTGTGGCCTTTTTCCGCTGGACGAACTTGGCGCCCCGGCCTTCGGGCGGTTATATTTGGGCGAGGCTTTGCCCGCGGGCCTATTTTTGGCACACGGAGGCCCCTCGCAATGTCTCGCGGCATTCCGAGTCCGGCGGACGAAGCTGGCCAGCCCCACCCCCCAAGGCTATAACCAACCCGTTTTTGAGGCCTTTTTCCGCTGGCCGAGCTTGTTGCAGCGGACTTCGGGCGGGTATTTTTGGGCGCGGCTGTGCCCGCGGCCTATTTTTGTTACACGGAGGCGCCTCCCAAAGTCTCGCGCCATTCCAAGTCCGGCGGACGAAGTGGGCCAGCCCCACCCCCCAAGGCTATAGCCCACCCGTTTTTGTGGCTTTTTTCCGCTAGACGAACTAGGAGCCGCGGCCTTCGGGCGGGTATTTTTTGGAACAGCTGTGCCCGGGGCCTATGTTTGGCGCACGGAGGTGCCTCGCAAAGTCTCGTGCCATTCTGAGTCCGGCGGACGAAATTGGCCAGCCCCACCCCCCAAGGCTATAGTCCACCCGTTTTTGTGGCCTTTTTCCGCTGGACGAACTTGGCGCCCCGGCCTTCGGGCGGGTATTTTTGGGCGCGGCCGTGCCCGCGGCCTATGTTTGGCACACGGAGGTGCCTCGCAAAGTCTCGTGCCATTCCGAGTCCGGCGGACGAAGTTGGCCAGCCCCACCCCCCAAGGCTATAGTCCACCCGTTTTTGTGGCCTTTTTCCGCTGGACGAACTTGGCGCCCCGGCCTTCGGGCTGTATTTTTTAGCGCGGCTGTGGCCGCGGCCTATTTTTGGCACACGGAGTCACCTCGCAAAGTCTCGCGCCTTTCTGAGTCCGGCGGATGAAGTTGGCCAGCCCCACCCCCCAAGGCTATAGCCCACCCGTTTTTGTGGCCTTTTTCCGCTGGACGAACTTGGCGCCCCGGCCTTCGGGCGGGTATTTTTGGGCGCGGCTGTGCCCACGGCCTATTTTTGGCACACGGAGGCGCCTCGCAAAGTCTCGCGCCATTCCGAGTCCGGCGGACGAAGTTGGCCAGCCCCACCCCCCAAGGCTATAGCCCACCCGTTTTTGTGGCCTTTTTCCGCTGGACGAACTTGGCGCCCCGGCCTTCGGGCGGTTATATTTGGGCGAGGCTTTGCCCGCGGGCCTATTTTTGGCACACGGAGGCCCCTCGCAATGTCTCGCGGCATTCCGAGTCCGGCGGACGAAGCTGGCCAGCCCCACCCCCCAAGGCTATAACCAACCCGTTTTTGAGGCCTTTTTCCGCTGGCCGAGCTTGTTGCAGCGGACTTCGGGCGGGTATTTTTGGGCGCGGCTGTGCCCGTGGCCTATTTTTGTTACACGGAGGCGCCTCCCAAAGTCTCGCGCCATTCCAAGTCCGGCGGACGAAGTGGGCCAGCCCCACCCCCCAAGGCTATAGCCCACCCGTTTTTGTGGCTTTTTTCCGCTAGACGAACTAGGAGCCGCGGCCTTCGGGCGGGTATTTTTTGGAACAGCTGTGCCCGCGGCCTATTTTTGGCACACGGAGGCGCCTCGCAAAGTCTCGCGCCATTCCGAGTCCGGCGGACGAAGTGGGCCAGCGCCACCCCCCAAGGCTATCGCCCATCCGTTTTTGTGGCCTTTTTCCGCTGGACGAACGTGGCGCCGCAGCCTTCGGGCGGGTATTTTTGGGCGCGGCTGTGCCCGCGGCCTATTTTTGGCACACGGAGGCACCTCGCAAAGTCTCGCGCCATTCCGACTCCGGCGGACGAAGTTGGCCAGCCCCACCCCCCAAGGCTATAGCCCACCCGTTTTTGTGGCCTTTTTCCGCTGGACGAACTTGGCGCCCCGGCCTTCGGGTGGGTATTTTTGGGCGCGGCCGTGCCCGGGGCCTATGTTTGGCGCACGGAGGTGCCTCGCAAAGTCTCGTGCCATTCTGAGTCCGGCGGACGAAGTTGGCCAGCCCCACCCCCCAAGGCTATAGTCCACCCGTTTTTGTGGCCTTTTTCCGCTGGACGAACTTGGCGCCCCGGCCTTCGGGCGGGTATTTTTGGGCGCGGCCGTGCCCGCGGCCTATGTTTGGCACACGGAGGTGCCTCGCAAAGTCTCGTGCCATTCCGAGTCCGGCGGACGAAGTTGGCCAGCCCCACCCCCCAAGGCTATAGTCCACCCGTTTTTGTGGCCTTTTTCCGCTGGACGAACTTGGCGCCCCGGCCTTCGGGCTGTATTTTTTAGCGCGGCTGTGGCCACGGCCTATTTTTGGCACACGGAGTCACCTCGCAAAGTCTCGCGCCTTTCTGAGTCCGGCGGATGAAGTTGGCCAGCCCCACCCCCCAAGGCTATAGCCCACCCGTTTTTGTGGCCTTTTTCCGCTGGACGGACTTGTCGCCCCGGCCTTCGGGCGGTTATTTTTGGGCGCGGCTGTGCCCGCGGCCTATGTTTGGCACACGGAGGTGTCTCGCAATGTCTCGTGCCATTCCGAGTCCGGCAGACGATGTTGGCCAGCCCCACCCCCCAAGGCTATAGCCCACCCGTTTTTGTGTTCTTTTTCAGCCGGACGAACTTGGCGCCCCGGCCTTCGGGCTGTATTTTTGGGTGCGGCTGTGCCCTCGGCCTATTTTTGGCACACGGAGGCACCTCGCAAAGTCTCGCGCCATTCCGAATCCGGTGGACGAAGTCGGCCAGCCCCACCCCCCAAGGCTATAGCCCACCCGATTTTGTGGCCTTTTTCCGCTGGACGAACTTGGCGCCCCGGCCTTCGGGTGGGTATTTTTGGGCGTAGCCGTGCCCGGGGCCTATGTTTGGCACATGGAGGTGCCTCGCAAAGTCTCGTGCCATTCTGAGTCCGGCGGACGAAGTTGGCCAGCCCCACCCACCAAGGCTATAGTCCACCCGTTTTTGTGGCCTTTTTCCGCTGGACGAACTTGGCGCCCCGGCCTTCGAGCGGATATTTTTGGGCGCGGCCGTGCCCGCGGCCTATGTTTGGCACACGGAGGTGCCTCGCAAAGTCTCGTGCCATTCCGAGTCCGGCGGACGAAGTTGGCCAGCCCCACCCCCCAAGGCTATAGTCCACCCGTTTTTGTGGCCTTTTTCCGCTGGACGAACTTGGCGCCCCGGCCTTCGGGCTGTATTTTTTAGCGCGGCTGTGGCCGCGGCCTATTGTTGGCACACGGAGTCACCTCGCAAAGTCTCGAGCCTTTCTGAGTCCGGCGGATGAAGTTGGCCAGCCCCACCCCCCAAGGCTATAGCCCACCCGTTTTTGTGGCCTTTTTCCGCTGGACGAACTTGGCGCCCCGGCCTTCGGGCGGGTATTTTTAGGCGCGGCTGTGCCCACGGCCTATTTTTGGCACACGGAGGCGCCTCGCAAAGTCTCGCGCCATTCCGAGTCCGGCGGACGAAGTCGGCCATTCCCACCCCCCAAGGCTATAGCCCACCCGTTTTTGTGGCCTTTTTTCGCTGGACGGACTTGTCGCCCCGGCCTTCGGGCGGTTATTTTTGGGCGCGGCTGTGCCCGCGGCCTATGTTTGCCACACGGAGGTGTCTCGCAATGTCTCGTGCCATTCCGAGTCCGGCAGACGATGTTGGCAAGCCCCACCCCCCAAGGCTATAGCCCACCCGTTTTTGTGTTCTTTTTCAGCCGGACGAACTTGGCGCCCCGGCCTTCGGGCTGTATTTTTGAGTGCGGCTGTGCCCTCGGCCTATTTTTGGCACATGGAGGCGCCTCGCAAAGTCTCGCGCCATTCTGAATCCGGTGGATGAAGTCGGCCAGCCCCACCCCCCAAGGCTATAGCCCACCCGATTTTGTGGCCTTTTTCCGCTGGACGAACTTAGCGCCCCGGCCTTCGGGCGGGTATTTTTGGGGGCGGCCGTGCCCGCGGCCTATGTTTGGCACACGGAGGTGCCTCGCAAAGTCTCGCGCCTTTCTGAGTCCGGCGGATGAAGTTGGCCAGCCCCACCCCCTAAAGCTATAGCCCACCCGTTTTTGTAGCCTTTTTCCGCTGGACGAACTTGGCGCCCCGGCCTTCGGGCGGGTATTTTTGGGCGCGGCTGTGCCCACAGCCTATTTTTGGCACACGGAGGCGCCTCGCAAAGTCTCGCGCTTTTCCGAGTCCGGCGGACGAAGTCGGCCAGCCCCACCCCCCAAGGCTATAGCCCACCCATTTTTGTGGCCTTTTTCCGCTGGACGAACTTGGCGCCCCGGCCTTCGGCTGGTTATTTTTGGGCGCGGCTGTGCCCGCGGCCTATGTTTGGCACACGGAGGTGCCTCCCAAAGTCTCGTGCCATTCCGAGCCCGGCGGACGAAGTCGGCCAGCCCCACCCCCCAAGGCTATAGCCCACCCGTTTTTGTGGCCTTTTTCCGCTAGACGAACTTGGCGCCCCGGCCTTCGGACGGGTATTTTTGGGCGCGGCTGTGCCCGCGGCCTATGTTTGGCACACGGAGGTGCCTCACAAAGTCTCGTGCCATTCCGAGCCCGGCGGACGAAGTTGGCCAGCCCCACCCCCCAAGGCTATAGCCCACCCGTTTTTGTGGCCTTTTTCCGCTGGACGAACTTGGCGCCCCGGCCTTCGGGCGGGTATTTTTTGGGCGCGGCTGTGCCCGCGGCCTATTTTTGGCACACGGAGGCACCTCGCAAAGTCTCGCGCCATTCGGAGTCCGGCGGACGAAGTGGGCCAGCCCCACCCCCCAAGGCGATAGCCCACCCGTTTTTGTGGCCTCTTTCCGCTGGACAAACTTGGCGCCCCGGCCTTCGGGCGGGTATTTTTGGGGGCGGCTGTGCCCGCGGCCTATTTTTGGCGCACGGAGGCGCCTCGCAAAGTCCCGCGCCATTCGGAGTCCGGCGGACGAAGTTGGCCAGCCCCACCCCCCAAGGCTATAGCCCACCCGTTTTTGTGGCCTCTTTCCGCTGGACGAACTTGGCGCCCCGGCCTTCGGGCGGGTATTTTTGGGCGCGGCTGTGCCCGCGGCCTATTTTTGGCACACGGAGGTGCCTCGCAAAGTCTCGCGCCATTCGGAGTCCGGCGGACGAAGTTGGCCAGCCCCACCCCCCAAGGCTATAGCCCACCCGTTTTTGTGGCCTCTTTCCGCTGGACGAACTTGGCGCCCCGGCCTTCGGGCGGGTATTTTTGGGCGCGGCTGTGCCCGCGGCCTATTTTTGGCACACGGAGGCGCCTCGCAAAGTCTCGCGCCATTTCGAGTCCGGCGGACGAAGTTGGCCAGCCCCACCCCCCAAGGCTATAGCCCACCCGTTTTTGTGGCCTCTTTCCGCTGGACGAACTTGGCGCCCCGGCCTTCGGGCGGGTAGTTTTGGGTGCGGCGTTGCCCGCGGCCTATTAATGGCACACGGAGGCGCCTCGCAAAGTCTCGCGCCATTCCGAGTCCGGCGGACGACGTTGGCCAGCCCCACCCCCCAAGGCTATAGCCCACCCGTTTTTGTGGCCTCTTTCCGCTGGACGAACTTGGCGCCCCGGCCTTCGGGGCTGGTATTTTTGGGCGCGGCTGTGCCCGCGGCCTATTTTTGGCACACGGAGGCGCCTCGCAAAGTCTCGCGCCATTCCGAGTCCGGCGGACGAAGTTGGCCAGCCCCACCCCCCAAGGCTATAGCCCACCCGTTTTTGTGGCCTTTTTCCGCTGGACGAACTTGGCGCCCCGGCCTTCGGGCGGGTATTTTTTGGCGCGGCTGTGCCCGTGGCCTATTTTTGGCACACGGAGGCGCCTCGCAAAGTCTCGCGCCATTCCGAGTCCGGCGGACGAAGTTGGCCAGCCCCACCCCCCAAGGCTATAGCCCACCCGTTTTTGTGGCCTCTTTCCGCTGGACGAACTTGGCGCCCCGGCCTTCGGGCGGGTATTTTTGGGCGCGGCTGTGCCCGCAGCCTATTTTTGGCACACGGAGGCACCTCGCAAAGTCTCGCGCCATTCGGAGTCCGGCGGACGAAGTTGGCCAGCCCCACCACCCAAGGCTATAGCCCACCCGTTTTTGTGGCCTCTTTCCGCTGGACGAACTTGGCGCCCCGGCCGTCGGGCGGGGAATTTTGGGCGCCGCTGTGCCCGCGGCCTATTATTGGCACACGGAGGCGCCTCGCAAAGTCCCGCGCCATTCGGAGTCCGGCGGACGAAGTTTGCAAGCCCCACCCCCAAGGCTATAGCCCACCCGCTTTTTGTGGCCTCTTTCCGCTGGACGAACTTGGCGCCCGGCCTTCGGGCGGGTATTTTGGGCGCAGCTATGCCCGCGGCCTATTTTTGGCACACGGAGGAGCCTCGCAAAGTCTCGCGCCATTCGGAGTCCGGCGGACGAAGTTGGCCAGCCCCACCCCCCAAGGCTATAGCCCACCCGTTTTTGTGGCCTCTTTCCGCTGGACGAACTTGGCGCCCCGGCCTTCGGGCGGGTATTTTTGGGCGCGGCTGTGCCCGCGGCCTATTTTTGGCGCACGGAGGCGCCTCGCAAAGTCGCGCGCCATTCGGAGTCCGGCGGACGAAGTTGGCCAGCCCCACCCCCCAAGGCTATAGCCCACCCGTTTTTGTGGCCTCTTTCCGCTGGACGAACTTGGCGCCCCGGCCTTCGGGCGGGTATTTTTGGGCGCGGCTGTGCCCAAGGCCTATTTTTGGCACACGGAGGCGCCTCGCAAAGTCTCGCGCCATTCGGAGTCCGGCGGACGAAGTTGGCCAGCCCCACCCCCCAAGGCTATAGCCCACCCGTTTTTGTGGCCTCTTTCCGCTGGACGAACTTGGCGCCCCGGCCTTCGGGCGGGTATTTTTGGGCGCGGCTGTGCCCGCGGCCTATTTTTGGCGCACGGAGGCGCCTCGCAAAGTCTCGCGCCATTCGGAGTCCGGCGGACGAAGTTGGCCAGCCCCACCCCCCAAGGCTATAGCCCACCCGTTTTTGTGGCCTCTTTCCGCTGGACGAACTTGGCGCCCCGGCCTTCGGGCGGGTATTTTTGGGCGCGGCTGTGCCCGCGGCCTATTTTTGGCACACGGAGGCGCCTCGCAAAGTCTCGCGCCATTCGGAGTCCGGCGGACGAAGTTGGCCAGCCCCACCCCCCAAGGCTATAGCCCACCCGTTTTTGTGGCCTCTTTCCGCTGGACGACCGTGGCGCCCCGGCCTTCGGGCGGGTATTTTTGGGCGCGGCTGTGCCCGCGGCCTATTTTTGGCGCACGGAGGCGCCTCGCAAAGTCTCGCGCCATTCGGAGTCCGGCGGACGAAGTTGGCCAGCCCCACCCCCCAAGGCTATAGCCCACCCGTTTTTGTGGCCTCTTTCCGCTGGACGAACTTGGCGCCCCGGCCTTCGGGCGGGTATTTTTGGGCGCGGCTGTGCCCGCGGCCTATTTTTGGCGCACGGAGGCGCCTCGCAAAGTCCCGCGCCATTCGGAGTCCGGCGGACGAAGTTGGCCAGCCCCACCCCCCAAGGCTATAGCCCACCCGTTTTTTGTGGCCTCTTTCCGCTGGACGAACTTGGCGCCCCGGCCTTCGGGCGGGTATTTTTGGGCGCGGCTGTGCCCGCGGCCTATTTTTGGCACACGGAGGCGCCTCGCAAAGTCTCGCGCCATTCGGAGTCCGGCGGACGAAGTTGGCCAGCCCCACCCCCCAAGGCTATAGCCCACCCGTTTTTGTGGCCTCTTTCCGCTGGACGATCTTGGCGCCCCGGCCTTCGGGCGGGTATTTTTGGGCGCGGCTGTGCCCGCGGCCTATTTTTGGCACACGGAGGCGCCTCGCAAAGTCTCGCGCCCTGCCGAGTCCCGCGGACGACGCCGGCCACCCCCACCCCCCTAGCCTACCGCCGTCCGCTTTTTGTGGCCTCTTTCCGCTGGACGAACTTGGCGCCCCGGCCTTCGGGCGGGTATTTTTGGGCGCGGCTGTGCCCGCGTCCTATTTTTGGCGCACGGAGGCGCCTCGCAAAGTCTCGCGCCATTCGGAGTCCGGCGGACGAAGTTGGCCAGCCCCACCCCCCAAGGCTATAGCCCACCCGTTTTTGTGGCCTCTTTCCGCTGGACGAACTTGGCGCCCCGGCCTTCGGGCGGGTATTTTTGGGCGCGGCTGTGCCCGCGGCCTATTTTTGGCGAACGGAGGCGTCTCGCAAAGTCCCGCGCCATTCGGAGTCCGCCGGACGAAGTTGGCCAGCCCCACCCCCCAAGGCTATAGCCCACCCGTTTTTGTGGCCTCTTTCCGCTGGACGAACTTGGCGCCCCGGCCTTCGGGCGGGTATTTTTGGGCGCGGCTGTGCCCGCGGCCTATTTTTGGCACACGGAGGCGCCTCGCAAAGTCTCGCGCCATTCGGAGTCCGGCGGACGAAGTTGGCCAGCCCCACCCCCCAAGGCTATAGCCCACCCGGTTTTGTGGCCTCTTTCCGCTGGACGAACTTGGCGCCCCGGCCTTCGGGCGGGTATTTTTGGGCGCGGCTGTGCCCGCGGCCTATTTTTGGCGCACGGAGGCGCCTCGCAAAGTCTCGCGCCATTCGGAGTCCGGCGGACGAAGTTGGCCAGCCCCACCCCCCAAGGCTATAGCCCACCCCGCCCTGCGGCCTCTACCCCCGGCCAGAACCTGGCGCCCCCGCCGTCGGGCGTGCTATCTTGGGCGCGGCTGTGCCCGCGGCCTATTTTTGGCACACGGAGGCGCCTCGCAAAGTCCGCGCCATTCGAGTCCGGCGGACGGTTGGCCAGCCCCACCCCCAAGGCTATAGCCCACCCGCTTTTGTGGCCTCTTTCCGCTGGACGAACTTGGCGCCCGGCCTTCGGGCGGGTATTTTTGGGCGCGGATGTGCCCGCGCCTATTTTTGGCGCACGGAGGCGCTCGCAAAGTCTCGCGCCATTCGAGTCCGGCGGACGGTTGGCCAGCCCCACCCCCAAGGCTATAGCCCACCCGCTTTTGTGGCCTCTTTCCGCTGGACGAATCTTGGCGCCCGGCCTTCGGGCGGGTATTTTTGGGCGCGGCTGTGCCCGCGGCCTATTTTTGGCACACGGAGGCGCCTCGCAAAGTCCCGCGCCATTCGGAGTCCGGCGGACGAAGTTGGCCAGCCCCACCCCCCAAGGCTATAGCCCACCCGGTTTTGTGGCCTCTTTCCGCTGGACGAACTTGGCGCCCCGGCCTTCGGGCGGGTATTTTTGGGCGCGGCTGTGCCCGCGGCCTATTTTTGGCGCACGGAGGCGCCTCGCAAAGTCCCGCGCCATTCAGAGTCCGGCGGACGACGTTGGCCAGCCCCACCCCCCCACGCTATCGCCCACCCGATAGTGTGGCCTCTTTCCGCTGGACGAACTTGGCGCCCCGGCCTTCGGGCGGGTATTTTTGGGCGCGGCTGTGCCCGCGGCCTATTTTTGGCACACGGAGGCGCCTCGCAAAGTCCCGCGCCATTCGGAGTCCGGCGGACGGTTGGCCAGCCCCACCCCCCCAAGGCTATAGCCCACCCGCTTTTGTGGCCTCTTTCCGTTGGACTAACTTGGCGCCCGGGCTTCGGGCGGGTATTTTTGGGCGCGGCTGTGCCCGCGGCCTATTTTTGGCGCACGGAGGCGCCGCCCAAAGTCTCGCGCCATTCCGAGTCCGCCGGACGGTTGGCCAGCCCCACCCCCCAATGCTATAGGCCTCCCGGTTTTTTGGCCTCTTTCCGATGGACGATATTGGCGCCCAGGCCTTCGGGCGGGTATTTTTGGGCGCGGCTGTGCCCGCGGCCTATTTTTGGCACACGGAGGCGCCGCAAAGTCCCGCGCCATTCGAGTCCGGCGGACGAAGTTGGCCAGCCCCACCCCCAAGGCTATAGCCCACCCGCTTTTGTGGCCTCTTTCCGCTGGACGAACTTGGCGCCCGGCCTTCGGGCGGGTATTTTTGGCGCGGCTGTGCCCGCGCCTATTTTTGGCGCACGGAGGCGCCTCGCAAAGTCTCGCGCCATTCGAGTCCGGCGGACGGTTGGCCAGCCCCACCCCCAAGGCTATAGCCCACCCGCTTTTGTGGCCTCTTTCCGCTGGACGAACTTGGCGCCCGGCCTTCGGGCGGGTATTTTTGGGCGCGGCTGTGCCCGCGGCCTATTTTTGGCGCACGGAGGCGCCCGCAAAGTCCCGCGCCATTCGAGTCCGGCGGACGGTTGGCCAGCCCCACCCCCAAGGCTATAGCCCACCCGCTTTTGTGGCCTCTTTCCGCTGGACGATCTTGGCGCCCGGCCTTCGGGCGGGTATTTTTGGCGCGGCTGTGCCCGCGCCTATTTTTGGCGCACGGAGGCGCTCGCAAAGTCTCGCGCCATTCGAGTCCGCGGACGAAGTTGGCCAGCCCCACCCCCAAGGCTATAGCCCACCCGCTTTTGTGGCCTCTTTCCGCTGGACGAACTTGGCGCCCGGCCTTCGGGCGGGTATTTTGGGCGTGCTGTGCCCGCGGCCTATTTTTGGCGCACGGAGGCGCCTCGAAAAGTCACGCGCCATTCGAGTCCGGCGGACGAAGTTGGCCAGCCCCACCCCCAAGGCTATAGCCCACCCGCTTTTGTGGCCTCTTTCCGCTGGACGAACTTGGCGCCCGGCCTTCGGGCGGGTATTTTGGGCGCGGCTGTGCCCGCGGCCTATTTTTGGCACACGGAGGCGCCTCGCAAAGTCCCGCGCCATTCGGAGTCCGGCGGACGGTTGGCCAGCCCCACCCCCAAGGCTATAGCCCACCCGCTTTTGTGGCCTCTTTCCGCTGGACGACTTGGCGCCCGGCCTTCGGGCGGGTATTTTTGGCGCGGCTGTGCCCGCGGCCTAATTTTGGCGCACGGAGGTGCTCGCAAAGTCTCGCGCCATTCGGAGTCCGGCGGACGAAGTTGGCCAGCCCCACCCCCAAGGCTATAGCCCACCCGGGTTTGTGGCCTCTTTCCGCTGGACGAACTTGGCGCCCCGGCCTTCGGGCGGGTATTTTTGGGCGCGGCGGTGCCCGCGGCCTATTTTTGGTGCACGGAGGAGCCTCGCGATGTCTCGCGCCATTCGAGTCCGGCGGACGGTTGGCCAGCCCCGACCCCCAAGGCTATAGCCCACCCGTTTTTGTGGCCTCTTTCCGCTGGACGAACTTGGCGCCCCGGCCTTCGGGCTGGTATTTTTGGGCGCGGCTGTGCCCGCGGCCTATTTTTGGCGCACGGAGGCGCCGCAAAGTCCCGCGCCATTCGAGTCCGGCGGACGGTTGGCCAGCCCCACCCCCAAGGCTATAGCCCACCCGCTTTTGTGGCCTCTTTCCGCTGGACGATCTTGGCGCCCGGCCTTCGGGCGGGTATTTTTGGGCGCGGCTGTGCCCGCGGCCTATTTTTGGCGTACGGAGGCGCTGCGCAAAGTCCCGCGCCATTCGAGTCCGGCGGACGGTTGGCCAGCCCCACCCCCAAGGCTATAGCCCACCCGCTTTTGTGGCCTCTTTCCGCTGGACGATCTTGGCGCCCGGCCTTCGGGCGGGTATTTTTGGCGCGGCTGTGCCCGCGGCCTATTTTTGGCGCACGGAGGCGCCTCGCAAAGTCCTCGCGCCATTCGAGTCCGGCGGACGAAGTTGGCCAGCCCCACCCCCAAGGCTATAGCCCACCCGCTTTTGTGGCCTCTTTCCGCTGGACGAACTTGGCGCCCGGCTTCTTCGGGCGGGTTTTTGGGCGCGGCTGTGCCCGCGGCCTATTTTTGGCGCACGGAGGCGCTCGCAAAGTCCCGCGCCATTCGAGTCCGGCGGACGGTTGGCCAGCCCCACCCCCAAGGCTATAGCCCACCCGTTTTTGTGGCCTCTTTCCGCTGGACGAACTTGGCGCCCCGGCGTTCGGGCGGGTATTTTGGGGCGCGGCTGTGCCCGCGGCCTATTTTTGGGACACGGAGGCGCTCGCAAAGTCCCGCGCCATTCGGAGTCCGGCGGGACGGTTGGCCAGCCCCACCCCCAAGGCTATAGCCCACCCGTTTTTGTGGCCTCTTTCCACTGGACGAACTTGGCGCCCGGCCTTCGGGCGGGTATTTTTGGCGCGGCTGTGCCCGCGGCCTATTTTTGGCGCACGGAGGCGCTCGCAAAGTCTCGCGCCATTCGAGTCCGGCGGACGGTTGGCCAGCCCCACCCCCAAGGCTATAGCCCACCCGCTTTTGTGGCCTCTTTCCGCTGGACGAACTTGGCGCCCGGCCTTCGGGCGGGCACCTTCTGGCGCGGCTGTGCCCGCGGCCTATTCTGGGCGCACGGAGGCGCCTCGCAAAGTCCCGCGCCATTCGGAGTCCGGCGGACGGTTGGCCAGCCCCACCCCCAAGGCTATAGCCCACCCGCTTTTGTGGCCTCTTTCCGCTGGACGAACTTGGCGCCCGGCCTTCGGGCGGGTATTTTTGGGCGCGGCTGTGCCCGCGGCCTATTTTTGGCGCACGGAGGCGCTCGCAAAGTCCCGCGCCATTCGAGTCCGGCGGACGGTTGGCCAGCCCCACCCCCAAGGCTATAGCCCACCCGCTTTTGTGGCCTCTTTCCGCTGGACGATCTTGGCGCCCGCCCTCGGGCGGGTATTTTTGGGCGCGGCTGTGCCCGCGCCTATTTTTGGCTCACGGAGGCGCCTCGCAAAGTCCCGCGCCATTCGGAGTCCGGCGGACGGTTGGCCAGCCCCACCCCCAAGTCTATAGCCCATCCGATTTTGTGGCGTGTTTCCGCTGTACTTACTTGGGGCCTCGGGCTTTGGGCGGGTATTTTTGGGCGCGGCTGTGCCCGCGGCCTAATTTTGGCGCACGGAGGTGCTCGCAAAGTCTCGCGCCATTCGGAGTCCGGCGGACGGTTGGCCAGCCCCACCCCCAAGGCTATAGCCCACCCGCTTTTGTGGCCTCTTTCCGCTGGACGAACTTGGCGCCCGGCCTTCGGCCGTGTATTTTTGGGCGCGGCTGTGCCCGCGGCCTATTTTTGGCGCACGGAGGCGCTCGCAAAGTCCCGCGCCATTCGAGTCCGGCGGACGGTTGGCCAGCCCCACCCCCAAGGCTATAGCCCACCCGCTTTTGTGGCCTCTTTCCGCTGGACGATCTTGGCGCCCGGCCTTCGGGCGGGTATTTTTGGCGCGGCTGTGCCCGTGGCCTATTTTTGACACACGGAGGCGGCTCGCAAAGTCCCGCGCCATTCGGACTCCGGAGCACGAAGTTGTCCACCCCCACCCCCAAGGCTATAGCCCACCCGCTTTTGTGGCCTCTTTCCGCTGGACGATCTTGGCGCCCGGCCTTCGGGCGGGTATTTTTGGGGCGCGGCTGTGCCCGCGGCCTATTTTTGGTGCACGGAGGCGCCTCTCAAAGTCTCGCGCCATTCGAGTCCGGCGGACGGTTGGCCAGCCCCACCCCCCCACCCTATAGCCCACCCGTTTTTGTGGCCTCTTTCCGCTTGTCGATCATGGCGGCACGGCCTTCGTGAGTGTATTTATGGGCGCTTCTGTGCCCGCGGCCTATTTTTGGCGCACGGAGGCGCCTCGCAAAGTCCCGCGCCATTCGGAGACCGGCGGACGACGACAGCCAGCCCCAACCCCCACGGCTAAAGCCCACCCCTTTTTGTGGCCTCTTTCCGCTGGGCGGACTGGGCGCCCCGGCCTTCGGGCGGGTATTTTTGGCGCGGCTGTGCCCGCGGCCTATTTTTGGCGCACGGAGGCGCCTCGCAAAGTCTCGCGCCATTCGAGTCCGGCGGACGGTTGGCCAGCCCCACCCCCAAGGCTATAGCCCACCCGCTTTTGTGGCCTCTTTCCGCTGGACGATCTTGGCGCCCGGCCTTCGGGCGGGTATTTTGGGCGCGGCAGCGCCCGCGGCCTATTTTTGGCGCACGGAGGCGCCTCGCAAAGTCCCGCGCCATTCGAGTCCGGCGGACGGTTGGCCAGCCCCACCCCCAAGGCTATAGCCCACCCGCTTTTGTGGCCTCTTTCCGCTGGACGAACTTGGCGCCCGGCCTTCGGGCGGGTATTTTTGGGCGCGGCTGTGCCCGCGGCCTATTTTTGGCGCACGGAGGCGCTCGCAAAGTCCCGCGCCATTCGAGTCCGGCGGACGGTTGGCCAGCCCCACCCCCAAGGCTATAGCCCACCCGCTTTTGTGGCCTCTTTCCGCTGGACGAATCTTGGCGCCCGGCCTTCGGGCGGGTATTTTTGGGCGCGGCTGTGCCCGCGGCCTATTTTTTGGCACACGGAGGGGCTCGCAAAGTCCCGCGCCATTCGAGTCCGGCGGACGGTTGGCCAGCCCCACCCCCAAGGCTATAGCCCACCCGCTTTTGTGGCCTCTTTCCGCTGGACGATCTTGGCGCCCGGCCTTCGGGCGGGTATTTTTGGGCGGGGCTGTGCCCGCGGCCTATTTTTGGCGCAAGGTGGCGGCTCGGAAAGGCCCGCGCCATTCGGTCGCCGGGGGAAGAAGTTGGCCAGCCCCACCCCCAAGGCTATAGCCCACCCGGTTTTGCGGCCTCTTTCCGCTGGACGATCTTGGCGCCCCTGCCTTCGGGCTTGTTTATTTGGGCGCCGACGTGCCCGCGTTCCTTTCTTGGCGCACGGAGGCGCCTCGCACAGTCCCGCGCCATTCGGAGTCCGGCGGACGAAGTTGGGCAGCCCCACCCCCCACGGCTTTAGCCCACACTGAAGTGTGGCCTCTTTCCGCTGGACGAACTTGGCGCCCCGGCCTTCGGGCGGGTATTTTTTGGGCTTGGCTGTGCCCGCGGCCTATTTTTGGCGCACGGAGGCGCTCGCAAAGTCCCGCGCCATTCGAGTCCGGCGGACGGTTGGCCAGCCCCACCCCCAAGGCTATAGCCCACCCGCTTTTGTGGCCTCTTTCCGCTGGACGAACTTGGCGCCCGGCCTTCGGGCGGGTATTTTGGGCGCGGCTGTGCCCAAGGCCTATTTTTGGCGCACGGAGGCGCTCGCAAAGTCTCGCGCCATTCGAGTCCGGCGGACGGTTGGCCAGCCCCACCCCCCCCCGCTATCGCCCACCCGATTTTGTGGCCTTTTTCCGCTGGACGATCTTGGCGCCCGGCCTTCGGGCGGGTATTTTTGGGCGTGGCTGTGCCCGCGGCCTATTTTTGGCGCACGGAGGCGCCTCGCAAAGTCTCGCGCCATTCGAGTCCGGCGGACGGTTGGCCAGCCCCACCCCCAAGGCTATAGCCCACCCGCTTTTGTGGCCTCTTTCCGCTGGACGAACTTGGCGCCCGGCCTTCGGGCGGGTATTTTGGCGCGGCTGTGCCCGCGCCTATTTTTGGCGCACGGAGGCGCCTCGCAAAGTCCCGCGCCATTCGAGTCCGGCGGACGGTTGGCCAGCCCCACCCCCAAGGCTATAGCCCACCCGCTTTTGTGGCCTCTTTCCGCTGGACGAACTTGGCGCCCGGCCTTCGGGCGGGTATTTTTGGGCGCGGCTGTGCCCGCGCCTATTTTTGGCGCACGGAGGCGCCGCAAAGTCCCGCGCCATTCGGAGTCCGGCGGACGGTTGGCCAGCCCCACCCCCAAGGCTATAGCCCACCCGCTTTTGTGGCCTCTTTCCGCTGGACGAACTTGGCGCCCGGCCTTCGGGCGGGTATTTTTGGCGCGGCTGTGCCCGCGCCTATTTTTGGCGCACGGAGGCGCTCGCAAAGTCCCGCGCCATTCGAGTCCGGCGGACGGTTGGCCAGCCCCACCCCCAAGGCTATAGCCCACCCGCTTTTGTGGCCTCTTTCCGCTGGACGAACTTGGCGCCCGGCCTTCGGGCGGGTATTTTTGGCGCGGCTGTGCCCGCGCCTATTTTTGGCGCACGGAGGCGCTCGCAAAGTCCCGCGCCATTCGAGTCCGGCGGACGGTTGGCCAGCCCCACCCCCAAGGCTATAGCCCACCCGCTTTTGTGGCCTCTTTCCGCTGGACGAACTTGGCGCCCGGCCTCGGGCGGGTATTTTTGGGCGCGGCTGTGCCCGCGGCCTATTTTTGGCGCACGGAGGCGCCTCCCAAAGTCCCGCGCCATTCGGAGTCCGGCGGACGAAGTTGGCCAGCCCCACCCCCCAAGGCTATAGCCCACCCGTTTTTGTGGCCTCTTTCCGCTGGACGAACTTGGCGCCCCGGCCTTCGGGCGGGTATTTTTGGGCGCGGCTGTGCCCGCGGCCTATTTTTGGCGCACGGAGGCGCCTCGCAAAGTCCCGCGCCATTCGGAGTCCGGCGGACGAAGTTGGCCAGCCCCACCCCCCAAGGCTATAGCCCACCCGTTTTTGTGGCCTCTTTCCGCTGGACGAACTTGGCGCCCCGGCGTCGGGCGGGGAATTTTTGGCGCGGCGGTGCCCGCGGGCGATTTTTGGGGCAAGGAGGCGCTCGCAAAGTCCCGCGCCATTCGAGTCCGGCGGACGAAGTTGGCCAGCCCCACCCCCAAGGCTATAGCCCACCCGCTTTTGTGGCCTCGTTCGGCTGGACGATCTTGGCGCCCGGCCTTCGGGGGCGGGTATTTTGGGCGCGGCTGTGCCCGCAAGGCCTATTTTTGGCGCACGGAGGCGCTCGCAAAGTCCCGCGCCATTCGAGTCCGGCGGACGAAGTTGGCCAGCCCCACCCCCAAGGCTATAGCCCACCCGCTTTTGTGGCCTCTTTCCGCTGGACGAATCTTGGCGCCCGGGCTTCGGGCGGGTATTTTTGGGCGCGGCTGTGCCCGCGGCCTATTTTTGGCGGCACGGAGGCGCTCGCAAAGTCCCGCGCCATTCGAGTCCGGCGGACGGTTGGCCAGCCCCACCCCCAAGGCTATAGCCCACCCGCTTTTGTGGCCTCTTTCCGCTGGACGAACTTGGCGCCCGCCCTCGGGCGGGTATTTTTGGGCGCGGCTGTGCCCAAGCCTATTTTTGGCGCACGGAGGCGCTCGCAAAGTCTCGCGCCATTCGAGTCCGGCGGACGGTTGGCCAGCCCCACCCCCAAGGCTATAGCCCACCCGCTTTTGTGGCCTCTTTCCGCTGGACGATCTTGGCGCCCGGCCTTCGGGCGGGTATTTTGGGCGCGGCTGTGCCCGCGGCCTATTTTTGGCGCACGGAGGCGCGCTCGCAAAGTCCCGCGCCATTCGAGTCCGGCGGACGGTTGGCCAGCCCCACCCCCAAGGCTATAGCCCACCCGCTTTTGTGGCCTCTTTCCGCTGGACGACTTGGCGCCCCGCCTTCGGGCGGGTATTTTTGGGCGCGGCTGTGCCCGCGGCCTATTTTTGGCGCACGGAGGCGCCGCAAAGTCCCGCGCCATTCGAGTCCGGCGGACGGTTGGCCAGCCCCACCCCCAAGGCTATAGCCCACCCGCTTTTGTGGCCTCTTTCCGCTGGACGAACTTGGCGCCCGGCCTTCGGGCGGGTATTTTTGGGCGCGGCTGTGGCCGCGGCCTATTTTTGGCACACGGAGGCGCTCGCAAAGTCCCGCGCCATTCGAGTCCGGCGGACGGTTGGCCAGCCCCACCCCCAAGGCTATAGCCCACCCGCTTTTGTGGCCTCTTTCCGCTGGACGAACTTGGCGCCCGGCCTTCGGGCGGGTATTTTTGGCGCGGCTGCTGTGCCCGCGGCCTATTTTTGGCGCACGGAGGCGCCGCAAAGTCCGCGCCATTCGGAGTCCGGCGGACGGTTGGCCAGCCCCACCCCCAAGGCTATAGCCCACCCGCTTTTGTGGCCTCTTTCCGCTGGACGAACTTGGCGCCCGGCCTTCGGGCGGGTATTTTGGGCGCGGCTGTGCCCGCGGCCTATTTTTGGCGCACGGAGGCGCTCGCAAAGTCCTCGCGCCATTCGAGTCCGGCGGACGAAGTTGGCCAGCCCCACCCCCAAGGCTATAGCCCACCCGCTTTTGTGGCCTCTTTCCGCTGGACGAACTTGGCGCCCGGCCTTCGGGCGGGTATTTTTGGGCGCGGCTGTGCCCGCGCCTATTTTTGGCGCACGGAGGCGCCGCAAAGTCTCGCGCCATTCGAGTCCGGCGGACGGTTGGCCAGCCCCACCCCCAAGGCTATAGCCCACCCGCTTTTGTGGCCTCTTTCCGCTGGACGATCTTGGCGCCCGGCCTTCGGGCGGGTATTTTAGGCGCGGCTGTGACCGCGGCCTATTTTTGGCGCACGGAGGCGCCTCGCAAAGTCCCTCGCCATTCGAGTCCGGCGGACGGTTGGCCAGCCCCACCCCGCAAGGCTATAGCCCACCCGTTTTTGTGGCCTCTTTCCGCTGGACGAACTTGGCGCCCCGGCCTTCGGGCGGGTATTTTTGGGCGCGGCTGTGCCCGCGGCCTATTTTTGGCGCACGGAGGCGCCTCGCAAAGTCTCGCGCCATTCGAGTCCGGCGGACGGTTGGCCAGCCCCACCCCCAAGGCTATAGCCCACCCGCTTTTGTGGCCTCTTTCCGCTGGACGATCTTGGCGCCCGGCCTTCGGGCGGGTATTTTTGGGCGCGGCTGTGCCCGCGGCCTATTTTTGGCGCACGGAGGCGCTCGCAAAGTCCCGCGCCATTCGAGTCCGGCGGACGGTTGGCCAGCCCCACCCCCAAGGCTATAGCACAACCGTTTTTGTGGCCTCTTTTAGATGGACGAACTTGGCGCCCCGGCCTTCGGGCGGGTATTTTTGGGCGCGGCTGTGCCCGCGGCCTATTTTTGGCACACGGAGGCGCCTCGCAAAGTCCCGCGCCATTCGGAGTCCGGCGGACGAAGTTGGCCAGCCCCACCCCCCAAGGCTATAGCCCACCCGTTTTTGTGGCCTCTTTCCGCTGGACGAACTTGGCGCCCCGGCCTTCGGGCGGGTATTTTTGGGCGCGGCTGTGCCCGCGGCCTATTTTTGGCGCACGGAGGCGCCTCGCAAAGTCCCGCGCCATTCGGAGTCCGGCGGACGAAGTTGGCCAGCCCCACCCCCCAAGGCTATAGCCCACCCGTTTTTGTGGCCTCTTTCCGCTGGACGAACTTGGCGCCCCGGCCTTCGGGCGGGTATTTTTGGGCGCGGCTGTGCCCAAGGCCTATTTTTGGCGCACGGAGGCGCCTCGCAAAGTCTCGCGCCATTCGGAGTCCGGCGGACGAAGTTGGCCAGCCCCACCCCCCAAGGCTATAGCACAGCCGTTTTTGTGGCCTCTTTCCGCTGGACGAACTTGGCGCCCCGGCCTTCGGGCGGGTATTTTTGGGCGCGGCTGTGCCCGCGGCCTATTTTTGGCGTACGGAGGCGCCTCGCAAAGTCCCGCGCCATTCGGAGTCCGGCGGACGAAGTGGGCCAGCCCCACCCCCCAAGGCTATAGCCCACCCGTTTTTGTGGCCTCTTTCCGCTGGACGAACTTGGCGCCCCGGCCTTCGGGCGGGTATTTTTGGGCGCGGCTGTGCCCGCGGCCTATTTTTGGCGCACGGAGGCGCCTCGCAAAGTCCCGCGCCATTCGGAGTCCGGCGGACGAAGTTGGCCAGCCCCACCCCCCAAGGCTATAGCCCACCCGTTTTTGTGGCCTCTTTCCGCTGGACGAACTTGGCGCCCCGGCCTTCGGGCGGGTATTTTTGGGCGCGGCTGTGCCCGCGGCCTATTTTTGGCGCACGGAGGCGCCTTGCAAAGTCTCGCGCCATTCGGAGTCCGGCGGACGAAGTTGGCCAGCCCCACCCCCCAAGGCTATAGCCCACCCGTTTTTGTGGCCTCTTTCCGCTGGACGAACTTGGCGCCCCGGCCTTCGGGCGGGTATTTTGGGCGCGGCTGTGCCCGCGGCCTATTTTTGGCGCACGGAGGCGCCGCAAAGTCCCGCGCCATTCGAGTCCGGCGGACGGTTGGCCAGCCCCACCCCCAAGGCTATAGCCCACCCGCTTTTGTGGCCTCTTTCCGCTGGACGACTTGGCGCCCGGCCTTCGGGCGGGTATTTTTGGCGCGGCTGTGCCCCGCGCCTATTTTTGGCGCACGGAGGCGCTCGCAAAGTCCCGCGCCATTCGAGTCCGGCGGACGGTTGGCCAGCCCCACCCCCAAGGCTATAGCCCACCCGCTTTTGTGGCCTCTTTCCGCTGGACGATCTTGGCGCCCGGCCTTCGGGCGGGTATTTTTGGGCGCGGCTGTGCCCGCGGCCTATTTTTGGCGCACGGAGGCGCTCGCAAAGTCTCGCGCCATTCGAGTCCGCGGACGGTTGGCCAGCCCCACCCCCAAGGCTATAGCCCACCCGCTTTTGTGGCCTCTTTCCGCTGGACGATCTTGGCGCCCGGCCTTCGGGCGGGTATTTTTGGGCGCGGCTGTGCCGCGGCCTATTTTTGGCGCACGGAGGCGCTCGCAAAGTCCCGCCATTCGAGAGTCCGGCGGACGGTTGGCCAGCCCCACCCCCAAGGCTATAGCCCACCCGCTTTTGTGGCCTCTTTCCGCTGGACGATCTTGGCGCCCGGCCTTCGGGCGGGTATTTTTGGGCGCGGCTGTGCCCGCGCCTATTTTTGGCGCACGGAGGCGCCTCGCAAAGTCCCGCGCCATTCGAGTCCGGCGGACGGTTGGCCAGCCCCACCCCCAAGGCTATAGCCCACCCGCTTTTGTGGCCTCTTTCCGCTGGACGAACTTGGCGCCCGGCCTTCGGGCGGGTATTTTTGGGCGCGGCTGTGCCCGCGGCCTATTTTTGGCGCACGGAGGCGCTCGCGCAAAGTCTCGCGCCATTCGAGTCCGGCGGACGGTTGGCCAGCCCCACCCCCAAGGCTATAGCCCACCCGCTTTTGTGGCCTCTTTCCGCTGGACGATCTTGGCGCCCGGCCTTCGGGCGGGTATTTTTGGCGCGGCTGTGCCCGCGGCCTATTTTTGCGGGCGCACGGAGGCGCTCGCAAAGTCCCGCGCCATTCGAGTCCGGCGGACGGTTGGCCAGCCCCACCCCCAAGGCTATAGCCCACCCGCTTTTGTGGCCTCTTTCCGCTGGACGAACTTGGCGCCCGGCCTTCGGTCGGTTATTTTTGGGCGCGGCTGAGCCCGCGGCCTATTTTTGGCGCACGGAGGCGCTCGCAAAGTCCCGCGCCATTCGAGTCCGGCGGACGGTTGGCCAGCCCCACCCCCAAGGCTATAGCCCACCCGCTTTTGTGGCCTCTTTCCGCTGGACGAACTTGGCGCCCGGCCTTCGGGCGGGTATTTTGGGCGCGGCTGTGCCCAAGGCCTATTTTTGGCGCACGGAGGCGCCTCGCAAAGTCCCGCGCCATTCGGAGGCCGGCGGACGGTTGGCCAGCCCCACCCCCAAGGCTATAGCCCACCCGCTTTTGTGGCCTCTTTCCGCTGGACGACGTCTTGGCGCCCGGCCTTCGGGCGGGTATTTTTGGGCGCGGCTGTGCCCGCGGCCTATTTTTGGCGCACGGAGGCGCCGCAAAGTCTCGCGCCATTCGAGTCCGGCGGACGGTTGGCCAGCCCCACCCCCAAGGCTATAGCCCACCCGCTTTTGTGGCCTCTTTCCGCTGGACGACCCTTGGCGCCCGGCCTTCGGGCGGGTATTTTTGGGCCGGCTGTGCCCGCGGCCTATTTTTGGCACACGGACGACCCTCGCAAAGTCTCGCGCCATTCGGAGTCCGGCGGACGAAGTTGGCCAGCCCCACCCCCCAAGGCTATAGCCCACCCGTTTTTGTGGCCTCTTTCCGCTGGACGAACTTGGCGCCCCGGCCTTCGGGCGGGTATTTTTGGGCGCGGCTGTGCCCGCGGCCTATTTTTGGCGCACGGAGGCGCCTCGCAAAGTCCCGCGCCATTCGGAGTCCGGCGGACGAAGTTGGCCAGCCCCACCCCCCCAGGCTATAGCCCACCCGTTTTTGTGGCCTCTTTCCGCTGGACGAACTTGGCGCCCCGGCCTTCGGGCGGGTATTTTTGGGTGCGGCTGTGCCCGCGGCCTATTTTTCGCACACGGAGGCGCCTCGTAAAGTCCCGCGCCATTCGGAGACCGGAGGACGAAGTTGGCCAGCCCCACCCCCCAAGGCTATAGCCCACCCGTTTTTGAGGCCTCTTTCCGCTGGACGAACTTGGCGTCCCGGCCTTCGGGTGGGTATTTTTGGGCGCGGCTGTGCCCGCGGCCTATTTTTGGCGCACGGAGGCGCCTCGCAAAGTCTCGCGCCATTCGGAGTCCGGCGGACGAAGTTGGCCAGCCCCACCCCCCAAGGCTATAGCCCACCCGTTTTTGTGGCCTCTTTCCGCTGGACGAACTTGGCGCCCCGGCCTTCGGGCTGGTATTTTGGGGCCGGCTGTGCCCGCGGCCTATTTTTGGCGCACGGAGGCGCCTCGCAAAGTCTCGCGCCATTCGGAGTCCGGCGGACGAAGTTGGCCAGCCCCACCCCCCAAGGCTATAGCCCACCCGTTTTTGTGGCCTCTTTCCGCTGGACGAACTTGGCGTCCCGGCCTTCGGGCGGGTATTTTTGGGCGCGGCTGTGCCCGCGGCCTATTTTTGGCGCACGGAGGCGCCTCGCAAAGTCTCGCGCCATTCGGAGTCCGGCGGACGGTTGGCCAGCCCCACCCCCAAGGCTATAGCCCACCCGCTTTTGTGGCCTCTTTCCGCTGGACGATCTTGGCGCCCGGCCTCGGGCGGGTATTTTGGGCGCGGCTGTGCCCGCGCCTATTTTTGGCACACGGAGGCGCCGCAAAGTCCCGCGCCATTCGAGTCCGCGGACGGTTGGCCAGCCCCACCCCCAAGGCTATAGCCCACCCGCTTTTTGTGGCCTCTTTCCGCTGGACGAACTTGGCGCCCGGCCTTCGGGCGGGTATTTTTGGCGCGGCTGTGCCCGCGGCCTATTTTTGGCGCACGGAGGCGCCGCAAAGTCTCGCGCCATTCGAGTCCGGCGGACGGTTGGCCAGCCCCACCCCCAAGGCTATAGCCCACCCGCTTTTGTGGCCTCTTTCCGCTGGACGATCTTGGCGCCCGGCCTTCGGGCGGGTATTTTGGCGCGGCTGTGCCCGCGGCCTATTTTTGGCGCACGGAGAGGCGCTCGCAAAGTCTCGCGCCATTCGAGTCCGGCGGACGGTTGGCCAGCCCCACCCCCAAGGCTATAGCCCACCCGCTTTTGTGGCCTCTTTCCGCTGGACGAACTTGGCGCCCGGCCTTCGGGCGGGTATTTTTGGGCGCGGCTGTGCCCGCGCCTATTTTTGGCACACGGAGGCGCCGCAAAGTCCCGCGCCATTCGGAGTCCGGCGGACGGTTGGCCAGCCCCACCCCCAAGGCTATAGCCCACCCGCTTTTGTGGCCTCTTTCCGCTGGACGAATCTTGGCGCCCGGCCTTCGGGCGGGTATTTTGGGCGCGGCTGTGCCCGCGCCTATTTTTGGCGCACGGAGGCGCTCGCAAAGTCTCGCGCCATTCGAGTCCGGCGGACGACGGTTGGCCAGCCCCACCCCCAAGGCTATAGCCCACCCGCTTTTGTGGCCTCTTTCCGCTGGACGAACTTGGCGCCCGGCCTCGGGCGGGTATTTTTGGGCGCGGCTGTGCCCGCGCCTATTTTTGGCGCACGGAGGCGCCTCGCAAAGTCCCGCGCCATTCGAGTCCGGCGGACGGTTGGCCAGCCCCACCCCCAAGGCTATAGCCCACCCGCTTTTGTGGCCTCTTTCCGCTGGACGACTTGGCGCCCGGCCTTCGGGCGGGTATTTTTGGCGCGGCTGTGCCGCAAGGCCTATTTTTGGCACACGGAGGCGCCTCGCAAAGTCCCGCGCCATTCGGAGTCCCGCGCC